>VWPU01020737.1:0-40967 GCA_013398955.1 Callaeas wilsoni
CCCGCTCCCGGCGCGGAGGCGGCAGGTGCCCAGGACATGCGGCGGCGGTAGGACGCGCGGCGGCGATGGGCGGCCGGGGGCTGCCGGTGCCGCTGCTGCTGGGGCTGCCGCTGCTGCTGGGGCTGCCGGCGGCGGGGCGCGCCGCCTCCAAGGCGCTGGTGTGCCAGGAGATCACGGTGCCGATGTGCAAGGGCATCGGCTACAACCTCACCTACATGCCCAACCAGTTCAACCACGACACGCAGGACGAGGCCGGGCTGGAGGTGCACCAGTTCTGGCCGCTGGTGGAGATCCAGTGCTCCCCGGACCTGCGCTTCTTCCTCTGCAGCATGTACACCCCCATCTGCCTGTCCGACTACACGAAGCCGCTGCCCCCCTGCCGCTCCGTCTGCGAGCGGGCCAAGGCCGGCTGCTCGCCCATCATGCAGCAGTACGGCTTTGCCTGGCCCGAGAGGATGAACTGCGACAGCCTGCCGGTGCTGGGGGACACCGAGGTGCTTTGCATGGGATACAACCACACGGAAGCCACCACCCTGCCGCCTTTCTTTGGGAAGCCCACGCGCCCTGCCAAGGACATGGCCAAAAACCTGACGCCGCTTGACGGGCAGCGCCTCTCAGGGCTGGACTGTGGTCAGACTTGCAAGTGCAAAGCGCCCCTGATCCCCATCTCCAAGGAGTCCCATCCGCTGTACAACCGCATCAGGACTGGGAAGGTACTCAACTGCGCCATCCCCTGCTACCAGCCCTACTTTACCCAGGATGAGAAGACCTTCGCTACCTTCTGGATTGGCCTCTGGTCCATCCTCTGCTTCCTCTCCACCTCAACCACCGTGGCTACCTTCCTCATTGACATGGAGCGCTTCAAGTACCCTGAGCGCCCCATCATCTTCCTCTCTACTTGCTACCTCTTCGTTTCCGTGGGCTACATCGTGCGACTGGTGGCAGGGCATGCCAATGTGGCTTGCAACACAGAGCACCACCACATCCATTATGAGACCACAGGCCCTGCTCTCTGCACCGTGGTTTTCCTTCTCCTCTACTTCTTTGGCATGGCCAGCTCCATCTGGTGGGTCATCCTGTCCCTCACCTGGTTCCTGGCAGCTGGCATGAAGTGGGGCAATGAGGCCATTGCTAGCTACTCGCAGTACTTTCACCTGGCTGCCTGGCTCATCCCCAGTGCCAAATCCATTGCTGTACTGGCACTGAGCTCTGTGGACGGTGACCCGGTGGCTGGGGTTTGCTATGTGGGCAACCAGAGCCTGGAGAATCTGAGGGGCTTTGTGCTGGCACCACTAGTGGTTTATCTCTTCACTGGCAGCCTCTTCCTGCTGGCTGGCTTCGTCTCACTCTTTCGCATCCGCAGCGTGATCAAGCAGGGCGGCACCAAAACTGACAAGCTGGAGAAGCTGATGATCCGCATCGGCATCTTCACCGTGCTTTACACTGTGCCTGCCACCATTGTCATTGCCTGCTACATCTACGAGCAGCACAACCGGGAGGCCTGGGAGCAGGCACAGAACTGCTCCTGCCCGGGGGACCCTCATCGCCCCAAGCCTGACTATGCTGTCTTCATGCTCAAGTACTTCATGTGCCTTGTGGTGGGGATCACCTCCGGCGTTTGGATCTGGTCTGGCAAGACGCTCGAGTCCTGGAGGCGCTTCACCACCCGCTGCTGCCGGGCCAGGAAGCCTGTGGGCGCCTCTGTGTATGGTGAGGCCAGCCCGGCACTGGTGGGCAGGACGGTGCTGCCCAGTATGGCCTCCTACCACAAGCAGGTCCCACTGTCCCATGTGTGACCGGAAGGAGCCTCGGTGACCCCACCACAGGGAGGAGAGGGTTGCGAAGACCCCGGGCCACAGAAGAGGGGGAGGACAGCTGGGCCACCCCTGGCATCCTCAGCCCCACTGTGGTGGTGCTGCCTCGGACCGTGCGTGTGCCCACGGGCATGGAGCGGCTGCAGCCCCAGGCAGGGCAGGGGGAGGTGCTGCCAACTATGTGGGGCCAGAGCGACAGGGAGGCCTGGAGCCTGGCACTGCCATGTATGCCCCATTTGGGGTCCCACATCCTGGTTGGGGTCCTGGGGTGCTGCTGCCTGTGGGCCAATCAGGTGGCAGTAGCCCTCAAGCACTGATTTGTGTCCCACAGCAAGCCTCTAGGCAGGTCTTGCTAGTGCTGGGGTGAAGGGCAGAGCTGTAGCAGGCAGGGCAGACGGTGGCCCCCAACCCCAGGTGGGGGCTGGCACTGCCACTGAGCCACTCACTAGAGCCCAGCGAGTGGGAGGGGTTCAGGGAGAGCTGGCAGGGGGTGCTGCCTCCCTCGGTGCCCTGGGCAGAGCAGGAGACTGCCCTCAGTGCCCCCAGAGCCCCCAGGCACAGCTACATATTGAGGAGGAGAAGGCTGGGGGCCCTGGAGTGAGGTAGCCACTGGACCTGCTCGGGCAGCAGCACGCTGAGCAGCAGGGAAGGAGCTGCGTGGGCCGGCGGCTTCATGGTGGTGGCAGTGCAGGAGGAAGGGGCCGTGGAGAGGATCTGCCACCCAGTCCTCAGGACAGGCAGGGACAGGGTCCCAGCTGTCTGCAGCGCAGGCAGGGACCAGGTGACCCCCTGCGGTCCCTTCTGCCCTGGGCAAGCACACCCGGCTCCCTTCAGTCAGGGGGCTCAGGACCGGGCAGGAGCTGGCTCTGGTGGGCTCGGCTGGGTGGCACCGACTCCCTGCTCTGCGATGGGCAGCCAGCTCCGCCGCCCATGGAGCCACTCGCCCCGGGAGCCGAGGGGCTGCCAAGGGGCCGTGCAGGCGGTGAGGCTGCTGTCCCAGCACGGGGTTTGCAAGGAGCCCTGGCACCGCTGGCCCTGGCACCGAGAGCAGGGCTCTGCTGAGCTGCCCTGGGAAGGGGTCGGTGCTGCTCCGTGCCTCTCGCCTCTGCAGCAGGGTGAGTTCCTCGCGTCTCCCTTGTGCCGTGCGGGTTACCTGGGGCGAGGGAGGCAGGCCCAGTGCCCTGCTGTGGCATGTGGCACAGCAGCTGAGCGTGGCACAACCAACCCTAAAAGGGTGGTTGCACCCCTGCAGTGAGTAGTGAGTGCATGGAGGTGTCCCAGCCAGGCGGCAGGCTGTCTCTCCAGAGCAGCACCTGGGTTTTCCAGTCAGTCAGCTTCAATATTTGCTGCTTTTTTCAAAGCTGTGCCTCTGCCAAAGACAGTACCAGGTTTGAGAGGTAGCAGTTAATTTAGGAAAACTTAGCAGAGCGCTCGTACCTCTTTTCCTCCAACTTCCCAAGCCTTTTTCACTTCCCTGGATCAGACAGCAGCTGAACACTGACAGAACCATTGCCTGGCATTAAGCAGTGGTGACAGCTGGGTTTCAGTAAGTAGAATAATGGTGGTGTGGCCCTGTCGTCAAAGTCACTAAATGCAGCCAGGGCAAGGGGCTCCAGCTGTGGCACGGGATGAGGCTGGCTGCATCTGGCTTCAGGCCACTTGTGAAAGCACCTGGGTTTTAATTTTTTTTTTCCCTGCCCTTAGCAGCAATCATGTATGTAACTACCCAGCCATTACTGGAGTCCTTTTTGTCCTCTTTCAAGCGTGGCACTGTGACCCAGCTGCTCAAGCACTGGAGAACAACTGCTGGCTTTGCTCCTGCAGAACTGCAAGGATCTGAGGTTGTTCTCAACACCTTTGGACCTCTTCAGTCAAAAAGGTTTCCACCTCACTTCAAAACCAAAGCCTGGGAAGTGAGGGAACACTCAAGTGGCACATCTCCGGATAAAGGTACTGCATGAATGTCTCTAGGGTGTCCTGGATAGAGGAGACAGAGGTGCAGGGATGGAGGGCTCACCAGGGACTGTTCAGCTGCACCCATCCGCACTCTTGCAATAGGGCTCACCCCCTCCAGCATGTTGGAGTACTTTATTGTGGACAGAATTGCACCATATTGTGTTACAAACTGTAAATAGTTGTATTATAGCCTAATTTGTACATAGAGGAGCCGTAGTGACCTTTGATACAGGTTAGGGACAGGTGTGTTCTCAGCAGTGAGGCAGGTCAGGCGCAGAGACGCCGTGGGTAGTCTGGTGCTGTAATCCAGGGCATTAAATGATTCCACCCTGCTCCAGTCCACACCTTGCTGGACTCCTCTCTCTCTATAGTGCCTTTTGTAGATACAGCTAAACACACATCATGCTATACAACGAACAAAACCATGTCAAAGGTGGTATTTTGCTGTTTTCGTTTTTTCCAAAGTGCAACTGACTGTAAAGAAATCCAAGATTAGCTACAAACCGTTGTCTACTGAAAAATGCAAGAGCGTTTTCAGCTTTGATCTAACGGCAGGGTAATACAATCAACTTGTGCTTGAGCCTGGCTTCTCAGCAACAAGCGGCAGGAGGGGGGGAAGGAGCTGTTGCCGTGTGCCCTGTCTGCTGTAGCCAATTTACATGTTGGGTTTTGCCTCTTCCGTTACCGATGCTGTTCAATGTTGCTTAAATAACTGTACTATATTTTGTGAAAAGCTGAAGAAATTTTATTCAAAGAGAAGTATTAAGATTAGTTATTTATGAGGATAAAAAAAATAGCGTGTGTTGTTTTCTTTACTTCTGCTTCTGTTAGAGTATTTATTGCCTTAAAAGCTTACCTGTCGGGGGAGTGGGGAGGCATGTGCTGGAGGGCCATGCAGGGCTCTTAACACTGGAGCTCGTGGGGAACTGGTGAGGCAACTACACTTGCGTGGCACAGGAACAGCACGTTCCATGTGCACGAACCCCACGCACCGCTGCCCTTGGCACGGAGGATGCCACACATCCGTGCCCTCAGCGCCGGCGTGCCCAAGCTGGGTGGTGCAGCCAGGCCCTGGCCTGAGCCAGGTTCCGTGCTCGGGGGCGGCCGTGCTGGCTGTGCCCGTGACCGCGCTGACAGCGTGTTCCCTGACGGGCCAAGGTCACGCCTCGCTGCTAAAAGAGGGTTAACTATCAACTTTTATTGGCGTTCCGCAGTTTGCACAGTACGTGTCCCTTGCCCTGTGCCGAGATCAGGCCCTGAAGAGGTGCCCTTTGATACTCCTAAGGCCAAGCAGATGACAGCTCCCAGCCAAGCAGGATGCTGCCTGCACGCTGGCCCATTTGGGTGGCCGTGTTGCCATCTGCTGTGCGACCTCTCCTGTTGCGAGGAGCACTTGAGGAGGGACAGCAAGGGGTTAAGGCTGGCTCCGTGGTGACTAATGATGCAGGACTCTGCTATCTAGTTAGGTGTGTAGGCACACACCAGGTCCCACTAGATAGGATCTCTTACCTGGAAGCAGCATTCCAGCACCCAGTGATAAACCTGACAGTCCCACAGCCTGACTCACCTGATTCTGCAGGGATCTGCCCCCCATGCTCAAGTACAGGCAAAACACACCATTGGGACTGATTCTATCGCTTGAAGGGCAGCAGTTTTGGGGGGTGGAGGGGACATGAACCATTTCAGCATCAGGTTCTTCCCAAGGAGCTGTGGACACTTGCTGCCTGCTCCCGGAAGTAACTCCAGCACCTTGCTGGCAGCCTTGTTGTCATTCTTGCCTGCCAGGAAGCTGTTGTGTCCTCAGCCCCTCAGTAAACAGGAGTTTGGCAGCACTGCCACGCACCGCCTACCTCGAGCCACTGTTTCCGAGCAAGGGAAGGGCCTTTCCTGCAGGCAGCCGTGTGAATCATCTGCAGGACTCTGTCCCCGTGAACACACATGTGATCCTGCACAGCTGGCCTAATGCTTGTGCTCCTGTGCTCTCCAGGTTCCACTTGGTCAACTTAAGCTACCCTTGAGGCAGTCACCGGCTTCCCTGGGGCTGAACGGCGCAAATGCAGCACAATTTCAGGCTGGGCGGCATGGGGAATGACAGTGTCTGATGGCACGCGGACCATGTGGCTCTTCAAATAGGTTTTAATATCATAGATCAGAAGCCAAAGTGGTTCTTTCACCTAGAAAATGCCTTGTCCGTGAAGGCAGCCTGAGACTTTCCTAATCCAAAGACAAACAGGCCCATGCTCTGCCCTTTAAGTGCTCTTGTGCCAGTCCATTGGGGGGTGGGTTTTAGTAAGGGCACTACAGTCACTTTGACAGCACCCTGTAATTCACTCTGTGTTGGCAAACAGCTGATTTGGTGCAAGTATAGTTTTCTCAGGTAAAAATATGGAATGCCAGTTCTATGTCATTGTCCTGCACTACTGTGCTGTGGGAAATCCCAGGAGAGGATGGGGGCTGCAGCCTGCCCAGTGCTGAGCTCTGAACAGAGCAGCTCACCCTGCCCTGAGCACGCCTGCCAACCTCCTGTGCAAGCTCTTGCCTCAATGGCTCTTCTGTCCAATTCTGCTTGCTCAAGGTGTGCTTGACACCTATACTCTTATCCAGGAGCAATGGTCTTGACATTTATTCCATCCCTCAAGTGCCTGTCCTCTTAACTGCCAAACCCAAACTGAAGTAGTTCTCATAAAATTCCCTTGGAAACAAAATACACAGTCCCCATACACAAAGGGAAGGGGCTGCTGGAGCCCAAGGGCATCATGTAGCCCACGAACACCTCCATGGCCTCCTGCCCCTGCTAACACACACTGCTCCTGCTAGTCTGGCTGGTGCTCACGTTACTCTTGCTGGGCCATAACACAGCTATTGTCTCTGCAAACAGCATTTACTGCCAGATGGGGAGTGCTACCCTGGCACTGAAAGCAGGTGGAGGTCACCTCAACATAGATTAAATATTACTCAGCTGTTGGATTAAGAAAAACAAGGTACATAGATCCTAGAGCTAGTTGCTCTTCCCTGGCAGCAGAGGTAGGTAACAGTCTCTGTAATTCCAGTATTCTGACCATGACTGTAATTTTTCTTTTGCCTCTTTGAGAAAAGTGTTGCCAGCATATACAGTAGTGCAAACTGGAGGGTATTCCCCCTTCACAGTTCCTTGTCCAGCAGAACCACCTAAATGCAATTCCTTCTGAAACACTATTACTGCCCAGCACTTCAAAAGAGATCTGTATGGTTTACATTTTATTGTTTAGCTAAGAAATACACTAGCTGTGTTCTCCAGAATCTAACTCTTTAGAGGCATCAGAATGGTAAACAGAATTGCTATTTTTCCCTTCTTAAGAAGCTGAGTTGTAGTTCAAGCCTGCTTAGCATCTGCTGAACAGATCAAAATCCCATTGATGATGTGCTCTGGGCTACAGTAAAACTAAAGTCAGGTAATATTCAAAGCAAAATTAAGTTTGTAGCAGCTGTCTCCTGCAGGATGTATTGCAGAAGCAGCCATCAGCTTGAGTTGTCATTCACCTGCCATCCAGATCAGCAGGAAGAGTCTCCATCTCATCCGGGAAAAAAAGGAAACGAGTGCCCCCAGTCTCTGCAGAGCAGCTCACAGTGAGTGGCTGCTTTTGGAGCAGCCCCACAGTAAAGTGCATCAGACCAATCCCACACAGCTGAAGGCACCTGGCGATGCTGAGGGAAGCAAAGCTCGTTAGCAATTAGGTCACAAGTCAATCCAGGAGCTGGTCACTTGTAGCTTCCACTTTAGTGCTCCTGAAGGGAGGACTTAAAAACCATCAAATTGCCTCCATAGAGACTGGCCCTACTTAAAGACCATTTAAGTGCAAAGAAACTGTCTGTGAGTGGTTTATTTGAGCAGCCCAAGTCAAGTTCTAAATCCAAAGACCCTGTGGGAAGATCTGGAACAGCCATGCAGGGCTGCACCCCTCCCAGGACTCTGCTGCCTGCTCCCAGGGACCAAATGAAGGGATAGGCTGGTGTGGGGAACGGAGAGGCCTTAACACACACCGCTGGGGTTTCTTTTTTTTTCCTTTTTTGAGGGGCAGTGGAATCCAACAGCTATACAGAACACACCCTTCACTGTTAACTTTAATTAAAATAGAGTTTATTAGCTTTTCTTTTAATACAAACATGACAAAGGAAAACCACCTGAAGATGTAGTGTTATTTTCAATATTGAATTGTGATCAATACCTGAAGTGCCAAGTTCCGTGGGTTTGGGAGCCAGGGGCTGGCATATTTGCATACTGCAAAAGGCGGTATGCATCATTTGAACAGCTGAGTGCAGCCACACTGATGATGGCACTCACACAGCCCCACTCCCAAAGGCAGATGGACTTGTTGTTTAGTGTAAGTTTCTGGGCCTTGGCTGTAAGAGGAACTGCACAAAACCCGTGTCATTCGGAGAGAGATCTGCTCCTAGGACACTGCCTAGAACCTATTTGGATCCAAGAAGGGAAGATACTACAAAGACTTGTAACAGGAAGAGTCTAATAATACTTATCCTGTTTAGAGTTCAGTTTCAGAGCCTGAAAGTAAGCTCTGTTCCAAAGTCTCGGAAAAAGCAAACCCCAAGCCTCTAGAGCAGTTCCACAAGATAAAATTCACTTGGGGAAAAAAAAAAAATTAAAAATAAGGTTTATAGAAAGCTTTTTGATAATTCTCAGTTGAACACAATATTTTTCCATCTACCTTGATAGGTAGTCCAGGATTCTCAAACTTATTATCGTCTCATTATGAATGTAACTTCCTCCCAGGAAACTGAAACCCAAGGAGAGCCAGATGGATGCACAATATCAGCTTTAGGAACTCACTGTATATAGCACAAGAGATCTGCAGTAGAACTCAGAGAAGCAGTGCTGCACACACGCCATTCACCACTGGATTGCTACACTGTTTGGGATGGTGATGATGTTTCCAGACCAACTTTTTCATTCAATGCCTCAGAAAAATACACAGATTACATCTCTTCCAGAGCAATATAAGTATCAGAAAATGAGAGAAGCACCATAATTCACAAGAAATGCAGCATGGACCCTATAGATTTTAACAATACATAAAACCGTATCTCTGCCCCCAGTCAAAACATTCAAAGTCTTTTGACAATCTTTATTGGAGTGAAGTTGTGGGTGCAGAGATGGAATTCCTTCCTGCTGGGCAGCTTCTTGGTATGAACACATCACCAATAATAGCAGCTTTTAGTAGCCAAACCAGGGAAAAGCCATCAACACGTGTCTATGCTACTGTTTTCAGCTCCAGAGCGGCTTTATACTTGAAGAGTCCCATGTGTTGTTTTTGTTAACACTGCATTGACCTGAAATACAAATGCAGCGAGACTCTGGATGACAGGGGAGAGGAGGGAAGAACATTGTAACTATAGTCATGTGGTTAGTGTTTAAATTCTAAAATTTAAAACTACTTATTATTTAAAACCTCAAGAGTTCACAGCTATAGGCCTACATAGTAAGCAAACATCTGTGGGGGAGAGAAGGAGATAAGTTTGTTTTTGCACCTCTGGATACATTAGAAGGAGGAGAGTTCATTTGACAAAGGTCTTGTCTTTCGCACCAAGTATGTTCCTCAAGCTCTGGGCTCCCTTGGCTGATTTGCTCTCCTCGCTTCCTCCTGCTGGAAGACACCATCACCGCTGGCTGGTGTGCATGGAGAGGGGGATTCCTCCGGTTCGTGTGGATGCTGGTTCATGGTGCTGCACCTTGCTCTCTCCTCAGGAGAGGATGGCATTAGAACGGCGGATACCAACTAAGTTATCAGCACTGAAAGATCGTCTCATAGCAGCTTTTGACAAGTCTTTGTATTTGTCTTCACACAGCCGAGAGATTGCCTGGACACCACAGACAGACACGAAATGAAAAGCCCACATTAGGAAAGTCTGAACGTTCCAAGGGAGGTTTTACAAGTGTCATACAAATGGCATATGTGCTCTGCAGCAGTGACACTGCTAGCTTTTTACCCAGAAATGACAGTAAATAAGGGCTACTCTGGAGGGAAAATAGTAATGGAGTCTGTCCCCAGGTCAGCAAGGCAGACCTAAAGAAGGTGAGTGGTTTCCATACCCAAGAATCTTCTTTATTTTACTAGTCTCACCATTTAATGAAAAATTTGGATCCATTTCAGACCTTTTAAGTTTGTGGAAGCTATGTTTAAAATCACTCCTAGTAGCTGGGTCTGGTGCATGCAGCAGCACAAAAATTTTATCTGAACAGTGCAGAAATGCACACAGGCATTTCTCTGAGACAAAAGGTTCAAACTGAAAATGTTTCTGCGCTCCCTCGGGCATCGTACCCTTGACCACTCAGGGCAACGAAGTCCTACTAGGGCGTCTGTTTCGTCTTTACCTTCTCTACACCCTCACTCCCAACATATTCCTTCTTACCAGGATCACCCTCATGATCTGAGAGAGGAGGGCAGCCATGGTACTTTATTATAGCAATTAAATATTAGCACGTGTAGACAATCTAGTGTTGAACTGCTTTTTCATCCATTTATTGGCTTGCCTCTGCCCTGCTTATCTAGCTGTTCTAGTAACAAGCCTAATTATTTAAATCCTAATAACACGATTGTCAAAATAATACTGTGTGTCCTCCCCTGCAAGGCCTATTTCTGACTGGAGCCTTCGGGCATTATCAATGCAAATTAATAAGGATACCTGTAATAAAAAAGTCAAACTGAATTTCAGCCCTGAACATTTACTTCCATTAATAATTTACCACCTATCACCAGATGAACTTTCAGAGTCCTGTGATCAGCTACAAGCTTACACCTTCCCTTTAAGGCAGCACCCATTCAGCACAGCCCAATGTTCTGCAAGTTCAAAAGGTGAAAAGCACTCTGAGCATGAATAAAGTTCTAAGTGTATTTTAAAATAATTATTTACATTTATTTCTGCCGACCTTCTGGAGGCATGCATTTGGCTCAAGAGTGGCATTCTTTGAGACACTGGCGGCATGAGCTCCTGGTGCAAGACCAGACAGCCTCTCCATCCTGCTTTAATGCTAGCATATCAATCACACAGCAACCTGTGTTGACATATTTAGCCCCATATGCCCATATGGTGTAAATCAGTTTTCAGTTTCTGGAATTCACTAATTCAGTGCTTTATACAGGCTCCTATCAGCTGCTTATGTGCTTCTAACTGAAAGGTAGAATTAAAAATTTTAGCAAATAGTTTAAATATTTATCACATTTTAGAATTAAACCCCAAAATGTCCAATATACATGCATTAGTAAGTGCATGATAGCAAATTACATATTGTACTGAAAATTACTCTGGTTTTAAACACCAAGCCCCTAAATACTAAGAAAGAAGAAACAAAACAGGCTCACAATCTGTAAATCATCCACTTATGCCCTGGCACTGAGCAGTTCAGTAAACAATTTCCTGTGGACTATGAACTGCCCTACAACCACATTTACAATTAGTGACAGTGTTAGCTTAAAGTGCAAGTAACAAGGGTGAGACAAAGCAGAAGAGCTGCATTGCTTAACTTTAAATAGAGGAATTCATAGGCATATCATACTTATCATTCCAAAGGACCAGGAGGGATCACACTTACTCCTGAAGTTAAGGCACTTAGGGGACAAAATAAAATCCCTAGCCCTTGGCAGAATTATTGGGGGTGGACAACGGAACAATATAAGCCAAGAATCCACAGCACACCCCTCTCTGAAAGGGACTGTGGTATCAGTGTACACAGGGTCTGTGGTAATGCTTTTGTTGAAAGGTCAACAAAACAACATGCAGAGTCATCAATTAAACCTGGACAGATGAAAGGTTGCATTGATCCAACAAGAAATTTCCCTGGGAACCCAGGTAATTTGTGTATTTTCAAAATGTCTTACATATCTCCAGCAACTAGGAAGACTGACTGCAAAAGTTAAAGCTTTTTAAAATGAGCCTTCACGCCAAGAAGGCTGCGGGGCCTCCCCACAAGGGCAGCCTTTCCCATTGAGCAGAAGGGACAGTAGTCTGCATTTACAATCTCTGGGCATTCTGAAGGATTCCCAAGAAGGGGCTGGTCCAGAAGTTTATCTTAAAGCAACGTTTCTTTGGAAAAGTGGGAATCCACGACTTTTTCCTGCAGCTGTCCCCAGACAAATTGTTTATTAAACCATGAGAGCAGCAAGAGTGCTCCCTCTAAATCTAAAAGCAGCTGTGCAGTGGGATGCAGTGGGAAACCTTCAGCTGGTAGTATTTAGAAGGGTCTGAGTGTGACTGTCTCTAGGTGCTTGGAATACAGACTGTGACCAGGGAAGGACAGACAATCCATTACATATGACACTAATCATTTCAATCTTAAGCAGCCTAGCTGAACTAGGGTTCCCTAAATAACATCCATTTTATTTTGCGATCTGCTAGACTTCTGTAGTCTCTTCCAAAACCCTTCTTTTCCTCAGGATACTAGCTTAGCCTAGGCATGGTTTTAGAAGTGCTAACTGTATTTATAAAGGGGTTAAATTACCCTGTAATACACTAATCTAAAAGCTTTTTAGTTTTTCTAACTGCCACTTAACATGATTAGCAACAGATGCTCTTACTACTCATACAAGACAGAGGAGTCCCCTGCTCAGCCACTCTCAGACCATTTACCTCCAGCTTCTGTGCTCTCTCTTTACTGAGAGGCTCCAGCAGAAAGCTCAGGTTATTGTCATCTGCTAGGGAGCGAAGATCAAAGTAGTATTTGGCGTAAACACTGGCAGGAACATTGATATTAAACTGCAGTAGCTCCAAGAAGTGTCTTTCCATCTCGTTCCTAGGAGGCGTAAGGGACAGAAGACAAAGGAAAAAAAAGATTGTTTTAGCTGGCTGAAAACACTGAAGAGACCTCAAGCTTGTTTTAAAACCAGCAACTTTGAAACAGGTCACCGAGAGCCCTGCATTATTAGTTTCGAGAGACAGGTCATTCCCTGGTGCTCAAAACAAGGTGCAGCTTTTGAGTCCTGGCACCTCCGGCTCGGAGAGGAAGGCAGTGCCCTGGCGTGCACTCGCTCGGCTGAGCGGGGAGGTTCATTCTTCGGAGTTCCATTAGTGCAGCTGTACAATTCATGCGCCATTCTCACTCTCATACGGCCCCACACTATAGTGATCAGATGAAAGGAATGATGTATGCTGTTTATTAGCTCTGAAGAACTTGCAGACATTTTCACCAGGCTGATAACAGGAAGGGGGTTTATTGAAGTGGAGGCGGACTAACAAAAGGAGTAGGCAGATCACCACGGCAACAAATGGATCTATGAAGAGCTGCTGCTATTATCTCACAGAAAAAAGCCTCTTGAAGCAACATGGATTCATCTCCAATAAATAAATAAATAAATAAGCAGCATTAGGTGGAAGAAGGAATTTTCTCCTCAATAGCATTAGGCAGGATAACAAAGTACTATGTCAAAGGGCACTGTCCAGTTTTTACTCTCTTGTCTGTTTTCACTGGGCTAAATACTTGGAGGAAAGCGTGGAGAGTGCCATGACATGAAAAAACCTGCTTCAGCCACTGTAATGTGGTCAGCTAAAGCAGAGATATTTTACAGAGGAAAAACAATGTTTTACAAATTAACCTAAAAAGAAATAGGTGGTACCCAAACAGAGCAATTCAGTTCAACAACAACTCAACAACAGTCCCTACAGGTAGCAGATCTGTTCCAACAGAATGCAGCAGCTGTATAGGCCAACTGTGAATACACCAGAAGATGTGCTGCACCAAGTCAGTGCCGAGGCTGTTACTGCTTTTTTGGGAGCTTCTAAAATGGATGCTTTACCTATCAGTGCAGGGACAAATAAATCAAGGAATCATCCGTGTTGTCCTGTATTGGGTGGTGGGTCTCAATATGAATAGCAGCTTTGTGCTTCCTTCTAGCACAGCAGACTTGAGTATCATTGAACCTAGTGCCAAAATTAATTTCCTGTTCATATGGTCATAAGCCTATAGAAATGTAAATCAGATAATGTTTTGATGATCAGCTGATCAGAGCTTGATTTACCCTGTGAGTAAATGCTCTTCACTGCCCCTTTTGTACTCATTAGGCTAATACATTTTAATTCTGTAAAAATACAATTCTTCATTGCATTAACAAGTCTATTAACAGTGGTTTAAAACCTGGGAAAGGATAATGCCCATGTTTTTTTCTGTGCCTTATTTACAAATATATGTAGCCTAAAGAATGAACAGCATGTGTCCCCTTACAAACAATCATGGCAAGATTAGCAGCTGTACTGTTAATTTTTCAGCATTATTGATTCGGTCTCATCAAAACAAGCAAGTTCTGACAAAGGATGACTTCCAAATGTCAACTGAATTTCCTTTGATTTTTTTTCCCATTAGAAATAAACAAAACAAAAAAACTTATCACCCAAAACCCAAAAGAAAAATGTCTTTCATTAAAAAAACCCACCTTTGCCTTGGTCAAATAGAAAAGGGCTTGCAACAGAAATATTAAGATGAACACTTCAGCTATGTTGAGCAGGATGAGGCAAAGGCAAATGAGCACATGTGGCAGCTGCCAGGCCTGGATCTCGTATCCCTTCACCACCTGAGAGCCCCCAGCTCCTGCCCTAACAAAGCTGTCGGGGCGCGGGGTGCCAGCACGACTCCGAGCAGTGGGGAGAGAGTTTGGTGGGGAGGAGGTGCACCTACGCTGCCTTCACAAGGGGTGCCTGGCTTTAAGCACCCACCCACACACACACATTTGCAAACTGGGTGAACTAAATCAGATATAAAACCTTTTTGCCAGTTCCAGAGTGGTGCAGCCCCCGTGCTTGGCTTGCAGTGGTTCAACAAGAGTGTCTCTCAGGTTAGTGAGATCATCCTAGATACAGAGAGCCAAGAGGAAAATTCACAGGACTTCACAAACAAAACTTGCCACCAGTTCTTGTAGATAGGCTGCTCCTGCACAGGAATGGCCCACCCAGGGAGCCATACCTGGTAGAGTCCTGCTAAGCAATCTGTAGCTGGGGAGCTGCTGGGATTTTGGGTGGATTTTTTTGCAGCATCACCAGCCAGCTCCAACCTTACAATGCAACTGTGCAACTGTGACTGAAATCCTTTGCCAATTTTTTTCTCTCACTAACTGTTGTATTTGGAATAGCTAAGACTCATTATCAAATGACTGGTTTTTTAAAACTGCAACTACTAAAACTGACAATTAACTATAGTGCCAACCATGACTTGAAAGTAGACTTATAAACTTAAAACAATTTTGCTGAGTATTTTTAGCAGTTTTCCGAGGTCCCTATTCTGGTGATGTTATCCAGCCAAGGAGTGGTGAAGTCTGCCCAGTTGCAGAGCCTGGCATGAATACCCTGTGCCACTGCCAGGAAGGAGGTAGTACAGTGTCTGCCCATACCTAAATTCAAAGGTCTAAGTCATCTCAAATCAGATAGGGTTACAAAAATCTCACCCTCAAATTGGAGGAAAAAAATATGCCTAAATTCCATCTCTTTTCCTTACCACCATCACTGCTTTGAAAATGCAAGCACTGACAATTTCAGGAGACCCAGCACTGGCAATAGAGAATAAATATCCTGCTTGTTACAGATATTTTCAGTGCTATCCATTTGGTTTGTCCCAAATAGGGCTAGAAGAGGAGACATCAAAAAGAGCAAGATGTACACTCCAGCACTCCTGGCTTTGCTGACCCCACTTCAGCCATCTCAGAGTTATTTGCAGCAACGCTTCAAGTACGTTCCTCAGACAGACGAGCACTCGGGGCCAGGGTGAATGAAGATGTACATTGTATAAAATCACTAATTATGCCTTCCTGAAAGCAGGGCTGGCATTTTGAGACAAAGAACTCCCAGGCAAGGGGTATGTATAAAACAAGTAACAGTGGTTGCTGTTGCTGTTTGAGATGTGAAATAATCTGAATAATAAAAATTGTTTTGGTGCAGAAAACTCCCTCACTTTTAGAAATACAGCCCCCCACCTAAAAGGAAGAAAACTAGATATTGCTCCTCCTAAAGAGTCCCAAATGAATAATTACTTGCTGTATTTTAAACATTAGTTTGGGCTGAATCCAGGGAAGAGAGCTTGAGGCAAGAACACTGCCCCACGACACAGGCAGCCTCCCAGTGCTGTGTGCAGAGCTCTGCCAGCTCAGTCTGCTCCTGTGCTAGAACTGGCTGTCACTGCACAGGCCTGGACACATGCTCAGGGCACAGCACTGTGATTGAACTCAAGCACACACAAAGCATGTCATGAAAGAAAGGCCAGAAAGCCTGGTGTTTTAAGCTGGCCTTTTATCATTTCTACCACTGTGATAATAAGAGAAATAGGAGAACAAGCTGACAAATTGAATTAAAACTGTAATGTTGACGTTTCAAAGCTCTCAGATAGAGCTTTGTGAGAAGGAATTGAATAGAAAACCTAATGGGCCAACTACAGTCCACATAAACACACCTCCAGCCCATAGTATGAGCCTGGAGACATGAGGATGAGTATCTTCCCATACTGCAGGATCTGGTTTAAAGCTGAGTGCAGCGAGAAAAGACAGCAGATTAAAAATTTCGGAAGAACTGAAACTGACATCTAAGACGAAAATACATCCAAGGAACAGCCTTACAAAAACAAGCAGTAATAAGACTGAGGACTTTGTTTTCAGCACTGTAGGCACGTCCAAGAACCCACCCAGAGAGGATAAGCTGTAGCAGGAGCTGTGTGTAACACAGGCAACCATAGCTACCCACACAAACAACACCTGCCTGCCAGCAGCAGCACTAGGAATTCAGACTTTGAGATGTTTAGGCCTTAACTGGATACACAACCAGACATGAAAGTCACAAGTTATGGTTTACCTTGCAGTTCTTCAAATTCTAAAGCAGAAAAGGCAGGCAACAAATTTAGTTCACTTTTTTTTGTTCCTTCTAAAAAACCTTTTTCATAAGACTATAAATTGGGAAGTTTAGTTCCATGGCTCATCACTGAAAGAAGGTAAAGAAAACTAACTTTGAAGTCACTCACCCAAGTCATTAAAATTACTAATACAGATTTGTCTCAAAGTAGGGTAATTATCCAAAGTTTCTTGGTGTAAAAAAGAAAATGAGGCCAGACACCAAATACACACCAAATACATGTATCATAGCAAAAGAGAGATATTTTTTCAGCATGTTCACAATGATTGCTATTTTAAAAAACACAAACAAACAAAAAAGCACACACAAAAAACCCCCAAAAACCCCACCACTGTAGATTACCCAAATCTTGCAACTTACATGTCCTCAACAGTAATGTCCTTCAGTATTTGGCAATAATCCACATTCCACACAGCTTGATCATCCCAGACTTTAGAAGCCAGCAGAATTGCTCCTAGGACTATCCTCTTCCAGTTACTAGGGCATATGTCAATCTCTGCATAGGTTAAAAGCCTTTCCAAATAAACCTACAGAAAGAAGAAGGAAAAAAAACAAACAACAAAACCCCACAATTGTATGTGTGTAATTAAGGCTTGGAGCAGAGCTGAGCAGCAAACATGCCAGTCCAATATGACTATTTATTACTGTTAAGTGTGTCAAAGTAAGTATCAGTGATTACTACTTACACTTAAGAATCCAAATTTTCAGGAGTTACAGGTTCCAGTTTTTATTATCCCACAAGAGCTGGACCACCAGGGTACACAACAGTTAGTGAGGAATGAGCTCTGAGCAATGAGCACTGCTCCTTCAGGGAGACACTGCTACAGCTCTGTCACCGAGTCCCACACCACTGGCAGGTTCTCATTAGGGCCTAGCCGGGACAGCAAATCACTCAGCATCACATTAGCCTTTCAGCACGGTTAAGGTTCAGCACTTGTAGCTTAACAGGAAGTGCTAAAACCTGCACTTTGATCTCTAGTGATGGGACAAAGATGTGTTAATCGCTGTCTTTCCAAAAGGAAAGGCCTTTAGTGCTATTTCTGTTCTACCCTGTCAAGAGAAGGGACTCCAATCCCTTCATCTCCATCACCAACTGCTTAGGCAGTGAGACATACCCAAGTCCAAAGATGTGCCTTGGTCTTTTCCTCCCATGAAATCTCACACCAACTCTAGGATGTCAAATGTCTCCCTTCCTTGAAAGTTCTCTACTATTCACGCTCCTATAATGATCCATGTACTAAGTAATTTGCACTATCAAATTTGAATATAAATTGTTTTTAATTTTCTATTCCCTCACCTAAATCCAAGTAGCTTCAGATACATTAGGGAGTGAGGGAAGCTCCACCTATTAAGGTCTAAGGGAAGGATTAATCTTTGTCACTGAGGTCTCCGCATGCTTTCTCCCCATCCTTAGCTTGCAGCCTTCAAATAGCCTAAAGGTGTTCCTATAATAACAGGGCCATCTAGTGGCAAAATCCACTTTAAAACTAACTCAATTTTTTGCAAACACTTCAGCTAGTTTGCCCAGGGTTAGCTGTCATCCTGTTCTGTCAAAATTGCTTGCCTGTCTTTGAAAAAGCGAAAACGTCCACCTACTTTCAGAGTTTCAATAGCTGTTAAATATTCTGCCTTTTTAATTACTCATTTCCTTATTAAAGAGAGTTTTTCAAGCTAAGTTTCCTTAACTGCTATATTGTCTTTTGGTGACAGTTCTGTTCTCCTTTCACAGTGTTTTTCAGAAAGAAGCCACAATGAAGACTGAAGTTTAGTGTGCAACAGAGTGCAGTTTGAGAGACTATCTAAAGTAGCAATTATACATGCTGTGGTTTTTAAATTTCCTTTCATATACATATATGCACATATATATATATAAAAAAATAAAAAATCATTGTCACTGATAAATTTTTAAATGCATCATGCTTTCTGAAATCAAACAATGAACTGTAGTGAGATTTATATCTTAATATAGTTCTCAAATTCCAAGTACCTCCATGTCACCTAGGGAAAAAAGTTATAGCCTCTTTGTTTTAATAAAAAAACAAGTTTGGTAGAAAGGTGGCAATGATTGAAAGACATAATAATGAGAAAGATCCTCTCCTAGAGTTCCTATAGGATTGACTCTTGATCCCTTAAGGCAGTATTACTTGTTCTGGTTAATACGAACTCAAAACTCACACTTTCCTCTCCACACAAGTGAAATAAAAGATGTCTGTGTATGATCTCATCACACCCTACTGTTTACAGCATCCCGCTGTTCTGCTCTTCTTGAACTTCTTCAGCAAGTTAGGTATGATGAAACAAACAGGGTTTTATTGGACAAGTAATTAAGCATTATATATTTATACACAGAAAAGGGAATTGCCCTTTTATTTAATCACTTCTGTGACTACTTAGAACTCTCTAATGAACTCACTTGTACTGTGCCTTCATTAATAGGGTTTCATGAGATACTCTTAACTATTTCAATGTCAGTTCAGCCTGGTTCTCTTAATGAGGAGAGGGGAAAGCCCTCCAAAAGCTGGAGTTGCAGCACTGCGGCGCCTCTTACCAGTGTCACTATTGCACATTCCGCTGTCAGCTGTGCCGCGCTGAAGAGTGTCCGAACAAACCGGTAGATGTGCTTGTGGTCAGGGTCATGCTTGTAGTAGTCATCTGGGACTTCTTCCCGCTGAAAGAAAGTTTGTGGAATTACTGAAAATCTGTCTTACTTAGCACTGACTCTAAAGAACAGGTTGTTTCTTCTCACCGAGGTGTATACACCCATCTCCTGTCACAGAGGCAGAACAGAATTATACGCTGAAAGAAGCAGCCCTGCAATATTGCAAACATTCCAAACAAAACACAACAGCTTTAGCTGGTATCTCTCTTCTGAACACTTGTTTGACCTGTAGGGCTAACAGGAAAGAGCATGAATTACCATCATCATTGCAGGTGCTAACTATTGTCCATGGAACATTTTACAGACTGAAAAAGATGTAAAAAAAAAAAGTTTCTCCCTGCAAGAAAATCACAGGTATATACACACCAGGGAAACAATGGCTCTTCGAAAGCTAAATTAAGACTTCACAAGATTCCTCTTCCAGCTGAGGAAGCGCTGAAGAACACGGGGCAATAATTCTGTCCCAGGTAGAACTAGAAGGTAATTTACACTGTCTTCATAGGTCTCATTCTTGAGACTCCAGAAAGGCAACAAAGCTAATGAACAACTAGATTTAACTTTGGCACAATGTTCCACTGTTTCTAAATACAGGGGAGAAGAAAAGCTCACAAATAAACAGTCTGTAAAAGCAATCTATAGTAAGTATTTGAGAGATGTTCTGATATTCAGCACTTTTTCTGGAGGGATGAAACTTCAAGAGCTCCAACTCTGCACACTGGTTCTGCAAGACTGATACTGAATAGGTTTCTGCCTACAGTCCAAGTTAGACCTACAGTATGGTAAGGACAGCAGCTGAGAACAGCATACCTGCTTGACACTAAGCTGATAGTTGGAAGGTAAGCAAAGCAGCAAGTGTTTTCCTGTGGTTTTGTAGTTTAAAATAGCCAGGGAGAATTGTCAAGTAAAATGCAGAGGTAAGTTAACTCTGTACTGCCCACAGAGCCTTCTAATACACCACTGACCAACGGAGGTTATCTCTGCAAGGGGGACATGCAACATGAGGAACAGCATGAGCAGGAACACTCATCATTCCTGTGCTACACATGGTACAAAAGCACATCTGAAAGTACATTTTTGCTGACTGGATGTCCTGAGGTAACCCAAAACAGTATTGTATTCCCCATCTATCTGTCCCAAAAACTGTCCCTGTCTCTTTAGGACCCTGCTGCTGGGAAGCTGAGGATAGGTGGGTGCTATCCCAGGTGCTTTCAAACTCGGCTCTGGCAGGCAGCTGGGCCCTGCTGCTGTGTGGTCTTGGCTTTGCTGGTGGCTTGGTCTTGCCTTAAGCAGAGGCTTTGCCCTTTTTGGGTTCTCTTTTTGGTGGTTTTTTTTCCTGGTCTCAGAGAAACTGCAGCTAGTGGCTTTCTCATCTTGGGAAGGGTATTTCTGGCATTTTGGGTCCCTCCTTGTTCCCATGGGGTGTGAGATTCAGCAGTTTGGTATCTAGCAGTTATTTACTGTCAGTTTTTGCCTGTTGCTGTTTTGTTTGTTAGTAAACTGTTATTTTTTCACTTACATCTACTTGTATTCATTCCTTATTGGTGGAAAGGGATTGGTTGAACCTATACAGGGAGGCAACTTATTCCAGAGTGTTCTCCTTTTAAATTGTCTTAAACCAAGACACTGGAACTGAGGAAGGAAGCACCAAGACTGGTATTTGTGACTAAATCCGTGATACCAGTAACTAGGTCCCATTAGGGTCAACGGAGCCTGGTCTGGACTCCTTGTGACTGCACCTTTAGAAGACAAGGTGTTCAGAGATTTCTTCCTGCTAATTAACCTTTCTGAAGGAACAGTAGGTACCCAGGCAAAACACCATTGCTATAGAAACTAACAAGCCATGTGTGCCTTTCCCTCAGAAGTGTGACAATCAGCCGTAACTCTATTTCTGTCTGTATGCTGCAGTAAGATAGAAGAGATCTTTAAGTGTTCCCCAGAGGACACAATGATTTTCTTCTCATTAAACAGGAGGTAGGCTATATGAAAGGATCAAAGGATATCAGGTTGTTAAATAAAGAAATGGTCTGATGGAGTTCACCTTACATAAATAATTTTGAATGCGAAACAACAGATTCAGGCATTTAAAATAGTTTTGGTCTGCACTTTTTGCTCCCAAGCGCTACAGCCCATACAAGAAATCTTGGATACAGCTCTTGTCCTGAAGTTCTTTTTTAAAAAAATTGAGTGAAGAGTTGTATTTATTTATATTGTACTGTACAATTCCTAGCACGATGGGTCATATTTAGGGATGAAACTCTAACAAACTTAAAGTATTAAATTGTTCATTAGAATCTGTTTATTAACAAGCGAAATCTGTGAAATAGGTTGTACTGCATTCACTCAGCTAAGTCCCAGAGCAAATTCAATTTTTAAAGCCACTGGATCTTTGCTAAATTAATTTCACATGAAAAACAAAGGAAGTGGTTCTGTAGGACAGGCATTAAGCTAGGAGTGATCGAATTGGATGTGAAAAGCACATGCTCCACTCTTGAGCTTCCCTGTACTATGAGGTTTTGCATCTTTAAGAGTGTCTAAAAAGGTGTACCAGGACCAGTCACACTAAAATCACATCCTGAATGCTCCTTGCTGTTACTGCAAGCAGTTTTAAGCATATTTGCTTTAAATGTTAAAATGTTGCCTTTCCAGTTTTTTAAAGACCAAACTCACTGCTGCCTACTTTGTGTGACGCTTCATGTATTATATTCTCCTGTTTGCAGTCATTTAAAAGGTTAGGCACATACCTAGTAACCGTGTCTTCCTAAAGAAATAGAAAACACTTCTAATAAAGCAGTATTAAGGAGGGGAAGAAAAGACACGGACAAGAAACTTCAGACATGACATACAAAAGAATTGGGCACATATTTGTTTCTATTTATAGTCAAAGCATAAAAATCAAACATTTTTTGTAATGTTTAGAAAGACTGGACTCTGTTCATGATCTAGCTGATCTCAAAAGTCACTGTTTGCACTTGTATTATATATAAAGACACAAAGACCAATTTGATTGTGGCCTGGTGCTAATACATTTTTATGACTTATACAATACAAATCAAGATGTTATTGATAGACATTCAGAGGATCCAAAAATTACACTTACTGTGAGAGGATGAGATTTTTCATCAAAAATATCCAATGATCTGTCAGAATCTCTACAAAACAAAAATCTCTGGTTTAGCAATAAGAGTTAATTGGTAATGCTACGCTCTACAAAAATGATTGTTCATTAAAAGAGGATCAAGGGACTTATTTTATAGTTCAGCTTTTCCTAGAATATGGTATGGAGCTTCCTCGTAATATTGCAAAGCATTTAATGATGAGTCCTTACAATTAAATATTTAGGGTGCTAAACAATGAATAGCTTTCCATGTTCTTGTATTATGCTTTACTACAGTCCTCCCTCAAAATGTGAAACCAGGTGAAACTCATTAATAGCATTTACTTCAAAAAGTCAGCTGTAATTCAGAAGCACATGCTGGAACTAGCTGTAATGGCAAAGACTGATTTGTACATGGATAGAGTGTTCCTTCACCCATCAAAACTAACCTGTACCTTTGTATTCAGGAAAAGCTAAACAAAGTCCAAAGGCTGATTTCTGGTGAGTTGTGTTTTCCTCATTTCCTGTTTTGGAGCTTTATGTGCCATTGGATGAGTGCATTACTGACCCTTCCACAGCTGCTCAAGAGGGCGTACAAAGATGAAACAGATACAGCATGAAGTGCCAGATCTTTCACCTCCTTTAAGTTTCACCAGCTGTCACTGAAGTGACCAAGACCATATCTGACTCTATGATCTAAGAGTTTTTTCCAGTCTCAGTGATTCTATGATTTTATATACCTGGTTCAAAAAGGAAGTCATTATATTTCAGCACTCAGAAAGAGTTCACTCACCTGTTCTTTATATGGTAGAATATTGCTAACGTTACACTAAAAGAGAGAAAGAAGAAAAAGATTTAACAAAGCATATTCCACGGACACTATTCCACTGCAAAAGCTGTCATTCAGTGCCAAGTGTTACAAATCCATTTCGCGGTGACCTCCTCTCACATTCCCAAGTACTACACATCTCATTTCCAACGTTTAACTGTCTGGACAGAAACTGGCCAAATCAAATCTGCCAGCCAAACTACTTTTACATTCATTGCACAGATATCTATGCAATAAAATAAATGTTAAGCGATGTCTTCAATGTATACCTTCATTTCCTGATTAGGTGATGTTTAGTGAAAACATGGACTATTCCCAACTAAAATATAAGTTCTACTTGGTGTTACATATACCATTGCAGAGATTCTGAGGATGTTTTAACCCTGTCTGGCTGTCTAATTTAGGACCTGTCTGAAAAAGAGAATAATAAAGATGGTATTATGCCAGCATAATCCAAGAAGTGGACAAGAACAGATTTCAGTCTCTGCCAAGTGAAGCAATAGGTTTCATATATTAACACTTGTCTACTGTGGCCAAATTTCAGATTCATTATTCATGGTGATAACAGGAGTGCTGCCATCCTATCCCATCACAAAAAGATCTGATCTGCTGTCAGCTGTACAGCACTTCAAAATGGTGCAAGCATCATGTTTTAGGTTTTTGTTTTTCTCTAGAAAAGAAGTGACATGCTGCATACCTTTGTCTGAAACCAAATTTTAAAGTAAAAAATCAACTTAGACATTTCCAAACTCTACTACACTATTAAATCACTAAAGCCTTCTGGGACTCAATCTACTCAGCCTTTCTTTCCCCTCAAGCACGATAAAACTCTCTTCTCAATTCTCAGCTGGTATCATCTAAATGCAAGTAACTGAATTTCTGGTACCCAGAAAAATAGTTCCAGCAGCCATTTACATTGGAGAACATAATTACCACCTACCTAAAATAACAAGTTTGTGAAGAAAAAGCAGAACAGCCAGAACAAAACCCCAAGTCAGCAACATGCTGGTTTTCCACAACTAGAGGGCAGACTAATACCACTGGCAAGTACCAAACACAGTCCTGCAACTTTTCCTGCAACTCCACACAAAATCCTTTTCAAGTTTTCCCAGGTCAAGAATTTTTTGATTTGGCTTTCAGTGTGAACTAAACTCCCCACCTCAACACATACTTTCAAACCCAGAATGCTGACACACTTCCGCACTGCCTCAAGTGCATGATGAGAACGACTGTGAAACGGGACAGTCCATGAGCTCTGTGACTGAAACAAGGGCTCCCTCCAGCAGCCAATTACCCACACCTCTACACCCCTTCCATGACCAACCTGCAGCAGCAGTGCTGTGCTTCTCTCATTCAAGGGTGCAGCTGGCTCTGGAACAGACAAGAGCCCCAGAAAATCCCAAATAACCCTTACAATGCCACTCAAGCCCTTGTTGATGACAAGGGTCCTTACCACTTTATTGTGCTTCTAAGGTTAGGCTGACTGACGGTGCTGTCATCTATAAATATTGTTGAGCATGAGCTGTATTTTTTCGTAAGCTGCCCAGGAGAAACCTTGGGGGGAAGAAAAAGAAAAAAAAGAAGAAAAGAACTGAAATACATGCAAGAAGAGGGATTTTGTAAGCTTTCGTTTAGCACACTGAATACTGGCTTTACACCTCAAGTGGTTACTGCACAGGAGGTCCCTGTGGATGGTTGCTGCCACAGTGTAACCTACCCTGTAGCCATCTAGTTCCTTTGTGGAAGATACATCTGTAAACCATCCCTTGTAATACACAACATGATTTTAGATAATTTACAGCAGAAATAGCTGAGCTGAAGCAGCAAGTCCTGATTTTCTCAGTTCTCTCCCATTCCATTCTCGTCAGTTTGTATCTCAGTCTTCCCTCTCTGTGATGTACTCTATTAGATTTCCCTGTGACTCCATCATCACCATCTCCCTTCTTTTACAACCGATACCATTATAGTTTCTGGTTATCCAGTTTTGCCTTGTTACAGTTTCAAATAAAAAGAAACCTTTTCCTGGCATGGCTCCCTTCACACATGTCCTGTTTAGCATCTGGAATCTGGAAACAGAATGCTGTTATTACCCTTACTTTTACTATCATTATTTAGAGCTAGCAATATGCTCCATCATCCATCCTAATCCTGTACATTTCGTACTGTAAGAAATCTTCCAATATTACCCTCCCCAGACTTCTCTGAGCATTTTCAGAGAATGCCTTGCACTAGAGATAGGACATCATAATTGAGGGAGGAATTTTAATCAAACAATTCAAGATTCATTAGTTCTCATCAGAATTTTTTAAAATGCCTTGTCTAAAACTTGACAGTCTTCCATATGAAAATGTTGGCACCCTTGACAACTCAACAGCTGCCTGGGAGTATCTCCCATTCCAGCTGAAGTTTGCCAGCAAAAACACTCCAATCACACTTCACCTTGGTACTGGCAGACCAAAACTGGAATTGTAACAAAAAAAAAAAGAGAGAAAAAAGGGAAAAGAAGCACCCCCCTTCTTGCATAATCACTAAATAAGAGACTTGAAATACCATTATCTTACCAGTACTTTACCAGTAGACTCTTTTGATAAACAGTATTTTAAAGCTTTATGTTACTAACTTCCATTCTCACCTTTACTAGTCAATGATTTTTTATCCACTTATTAATGACATTGCATCTTTTTTGTTTTGGCTGATTTTTTGGTAAGTGAAGTGTCCAAACCAACTAATATTTGTGGAAGAAGCTCAGAGCATATTTTCAGATTTTAAAACTAATGGAGTATCACTTGTTTATCATACTGATGATATTTGTTCATTATTCTCTTTTCACAGTGGATACACTTCTTAAAATAAGTCCTGTAGCAATACTCAATCAGCAAGTCATTCAAGACTTGCCATCTTGGCTGAGAAATTAATGCAGTTTTATTTCTGTTTAAAAAAATACAGACAGGTTAGCTTATATTTTCTTCTTTACTGTTCTGAAATGCTTAAGGCTGATAAAATAAAAAAATTCATTCTTATTCTTTTCACATCAGCCATTCTATCCTTCGTGATATTGTGCCTGTTTTTTTATAGAGACAGGCAAAGATAATTCAGTTTCACCTTTCTAAGGAGGACTTGGAACATGTGTAAGACTATATACCTAGAACTACTACAGTTGTTTCCTTGAATTTGTCTTTGGCCCAATATCCTAGTATTATTTCTACAGAATCCGGTTTACTTACATGATTTATATGGTTACTCCTCCTCTTCTCTCGCACTAGAAAGAGGGAAAAAGAATGTGAACTGAAAGGTTTCCCAATTTACATTCAATAAAATCATTTTGTTAACCTAGTTTTCTAAAGTATGGGAGTATTAAAAGTTTCAAATTTTACTTTAGGTGTCTGGAAAAGTAGTTTGGGAAAAAAATACCAATTTTATCAAGCTAGTAAGGTACATACTACTTCTGTCTACCCACATGTACATTTAGGAACAACTACTTCCCATCACACTAAGGGGAAAAATGTCTCAGCTTTGAAAAGATGCTGTGTATCATGAAAAACAGGATGATTTCAGATAGTTCAAACAATGTCCAACATCAAACAGCAAACAGAAGGAAAACCAGCACACCCTGAGCCTGCCAAAGGCACGCGAGGAGGAAGTGAGGTGCCCAGCACTATTTATGTGTTCTCCCTCCTCCTATCAGACAGCAGAAGGTAAAAGGGTATTTCACTATACAGAAGATGCTATGCACCTATTTATCATATAACTGTAACCGTGACATTTGATCATTTTAAACTGTGTTAGTTTTTCAAAAGAGACTGCGAGGTTGAAGTTCCAGCTGTGACAGCAGCAACACAACAGTGTGTTAGGAGAGCTGAGAGCTGCACACGTGCACAAAGTGTACAACTGTGACCAGCATGGACAGGCACCTCTCTGAAGTCCTAACCTCAGATCATTACTGCTCTTTAGCAGGACACATTCGCTAACATATTTAGAAAAACTGACAACTGGAAAAGAGTATCCACTTTTTTTTAGTCTTTTTGCATAAATCAAAACTCATAATCCTGATAACATTTCACTGAGAGAGAACTTATGGATATTAATTCTACTAATTCTATGGAAGGTCAACTAAAGTAGAACAAGGGAAATTAGAAAATAAATTAATCTGCCTGACTGCGCCATAAAAATTAATTCATTTAACACAAACTTCAGAGAATAGTTTAACAGTTACTACCTCACCTAGCAGAGCCTTTTTCTACATGAACACAAGTCTACACAATTCAATACATTTCACTTGAAGAAAACCAGATCACGTTTGAAAGCAATACTACCCCCAAGCTTGTTCATGTAATTTGAACATTATCTGCAGCAAGGCTGGAAGGCTGCACAGGGACAGCATTCATGAATTCTGTCAGTGTGTGAGCTGCACCTTCAGCACTGCTCCTCCAAGAGGTGTCTGAAACGAGCAGGTCAGACCCTCTGGCTGTTTGAAGACTGACCTTAAACGCCCTGAAAAAAGAGGTCTTTACATTTCCTTGGTATCATCTCTTCTGGAGAACCAGGCTAGTGCTTGTTCCCACTGCTCACAGATTATCTGAGCACTGCAAAGTTGATAAAACTGACAATTCTACCACTTGCCACAAGACTGAATAGCAGGACAGCAACTGACAGACCTGTCAAAATAATTCTTTTCTGTGGCAAAGCTGTGCCGAGTTAAAAGACACACTGCAGCTTTCCATCAACACACCCAACCTCAAGAGCATCACTTTATTAGCAAAACAGTGCTTCAAACAAGAACTAGCTATAAAAGAAACAGAAGCATTTTTAAAAGATTATCTTAAACTTTTTTTTTAGTTGCAACTTCAAAATGTCCTGTTGTCAGAATTTGCTTTTATTTGTGCAATATAGAAATGCCTCCACTTTTTAACAGCATTTTGGAATGCACAAGCTGTAGTAATTGTTCAAAACTGAGTTGTTATTATGTAAACACAGGATCTGCAAAGAAATTGAAAACTGAGTTATTACGTAAATACAGGACCTGCAAAGAAATTGAAAATCCCAATACATCTATATTATTAAAACTGGAATTGGAGAATATTTATCCTCTGAAACTATTCAAACAGTTTAAAACTACATATTCAAAAGCAACTGATATAGACTAATGGCTTAGGCTTATTATTTATTACAGAAAACTTAGTATTTTTTTACTACTTTTTTTTACTTTAAAACAATTTTTCAAACAGTCCTTGGTCATAAAAAACCCACCATTGCTTGAAATGTGAATTACACTAATGAAGAGAGCCTTGCTCCTCCAGACTACTAGGATCTGCACTCTGAAATCTGATATTTAAGCATTTTGAAGAACAAGTAATTTTAAGTGTTAAGTAAAATCGTCTACAAACACATTTCTGTGTAAATACATAAATTACTAATGCCTATGCTTTGAAAGAATTGAAGCACTGTGTTCTTGAGCTGTTACTTTTGGTTATTTTTCCAATTTTTTTCCTGTTCTTTGTTAAATTGGAAAAAACCTTAGCTTACCATCTGTTTGTGACTTGCTCAGAAAAATTGTGCTTGCTCTGGGATGATCAGATGGATTAGATTCCAAGGCTAAATCTGAAATAGAAAGGACAAAAAAAGGAGATACCTTTAACAAAAGATAACTGCAACAAGTCCCACCCAGCCTCAAAGTGCTCAAGCACAGTGATGGAAACAAGATCAAACCCACATAGAATGGGCTGTCTCTCTGAAACAAAACCGTACTTTTGCCAAGATTAATACAAATGTTACATTTTTCCCTCTGGAAAAAATATCTGGACAGGGAGATCTCAAAAAACAACATTTATCTTCAGAAGTCAATCTGTGTCCCTGCATGTTAGGGTAGCTGGGCGTGGGGCATGTGCTCAGTAGTGGGCAGAAAGCTAGAACTTTATCAAGAGAATAATTTTTAAAAAACATACCAGAACAACAAAAAATTATCACTGCTGATCTTTCCCTCTGTGGTCTTTCCCTCTATGCTTTATGTACCAAATACAGCGGGAAAACAATCTCTGTGGTCTTACAAAAGAACCTAATAAGTAACATTTACAGTGCTGGTAAATATCAAAACATGGAGCTTACACTATTCAGTTCTTTTGGAATTTCAAGTAAAACCATGTAAACCTAAAATATAGTCATTGAAGAATAAAATGACTGCTTTAATGCTCTGCCACAACAGAGCACTGATGGCATTAGAAGAGGATATCTTACTCCCTTAGATTAAGATGGAAGTGATCACAAAAGTTTGTTGATGAAACTGTGACCATCATGATGAAATTCTGAGCTGCCTTAGCTTTGACAGAAGAAACAGCTGTTCCGAGGAAGTCATGCTACAGACACAGTGACTTACTGAGCACAGGAACAGAATAATCTAGGACTGTGATCCTCTAAGTCCTGGAAAGAGCAATTCTGCATCCATTTACAACTGTCATTCTTATTCCATGCCAGCCATACGAGCACACACACTTGTGCATGAGCATTTGCACTTTGAAGTGTTCAAGGTGGGACACCAACACAGCTGCCACACCCCTAAAAAGCAAAGCCATCTAAGAATCACCTTTTAATTAAAAAAAAACCATAATCTTTTATGCGTCCAACCAACAGAACTCTGCCAAACCACCAACTGCCTGGGTGCTGAAGTTCTAACTGTGTGGATGTTTGTGCTACTGCACCTCCCCACAGCACAGCCACAGCCCCCATGCATCAGCAAGGGAACCTAACTGCAAAAGTACACAAGTCCCCAAAACTTCTCATCCCAGATTCCCACTGGTGCAGCACACTGCTATCCAGACCCCCATGCTTTCCCAGTACTGGGCTTTACAAGAGCACTGATCTTATTCCAACCCTCTTGCTCTGACCTGGTCCAGGATGTGGCCCACTGTAGTTTTGAATCTCTACTGTGTAAGTAATGTAGCCAACAACTGTTTAGGAACACCAAGACTGTTCGAAAGAGAATTGCCCCCTCCTCTCAAAAAAGACCAGAGTCAGCCACGAAAGCAGACCATCTTTTGAAGATTAAAAAAGCTAATTTACAAAATCAGTATTTCTATTGTCGCCTTACTGTGCTCATTCATAGCACACAGTGAACAGATACCTGAATTTATTCATGCAGTTAAAATGTAAGAAGTCCTGGCTTAGATGTCCTAGAATGGAATTTGCCTCACAGCTCATATCTCAAGTACTGCTGATAGAGAGTTGATTCTCTGAAAAAATAAAAATCCAGCACGCAATAGCATGCCATACTGCCACATTTTAAGTACCATTTGTAACATCTGAACAAAATAGTATAACTTGTTTAAAACTTGTCCACAAGTCTGACAAGTTTCTAACACTGATTTAACAAAATCACGTTTAAGAGACAGTATACAGCTTCTAATGCTAGCGCTGCATTAACAAACAAACCCAACACAAACAGTGATTCAGAAGTGGAAGTATTTTGCCAGCCTACTGAGTAACTGAAGTATCATCAACAGGCAGAACAAGACTGCAATATGCAGACTTAAAATACAGATTATTATCAGCAAGTTATAATGCAAACAGAGCAAACAACTCAGAACAGTTGTTTGCTCTGTATTTACAGTTCAGCGGCAGCTTTTAGAATAACTGGGTAAGTCAGGTTAGAACAGACCTCAGAGGTCTCCAGTTCAACCTCTTAGTGAAAACAGAATCAGCTTTTGGTAGATCATGAGGCTGCTCAAGGCTTTACCGAGCTGAGCTTTGAAAACTTCCAGTGAGGGTCCACAGAGCCTAGATCACCTTTCCCATTAGGGGGACTAATGCCTACAGGGCTATGAGACTCACTATGGAATGGCAAGGAAGAGCTTGTAGGACTGTACAAGACTTGGCCACATTTAAGGAAAGGCAGCAAGGAAAACTGGGGAGGAACAAGCAGAGGAAAATTGAAGGAAAAGGGCTACTGAAGTCAGTAACTCCTAACACAGGACTCCATGTTTCTCCTTGCTGAATTCCATAGGGTTGGTGTTGGCCCAGTCCTGTCCAGGTCCCTCTGAATAGGCAGTCTCCAGCACATTGACTGTTGGCTGTCATCTCCAATTTGGGCATCCTCCATTGCCTCCTCCAGGTCACTGATAAATGTTAAGCAGGACAGATGCTTTTTTTCCCAGGGAAGGGACTGTACAGGATAACACGAATCCTCCCTCACCTCATAAAAAAATACACTACTATCTTACCTTCACTATGGTTTTGATTTACTTTGAAACCATGTGACTTGTAAATGCGCACTTCTTACATTGCTTCTGCCTCTTCTTGTGCTCTGCCAGTCCCTACATCCATGCCTCTTACATGTTAGAAATCAGGTCTAGGACTAAAAGCACAAGAATGAATATAACCAACTTTCAGCCCAGACAAGACATGTCTGCAATGTGTTCTTGTCATTCCAGGCAAGAAGATCCACAGCACTGCAGCATGCACTGAGCGACACAAAATTGACAAGGCCACACAAGTCAAACCCCTGAATCAAGCAGACCCACACATTTAGGGAGAGGAACAGAACCGAAAGGATAACAGACTTCACTGGCTCCAGTTCCAGGATGGCTCTGCCAGACACAAGGAGCTTTCTGCTGGATGAAGTCAGGTGTATCAGCACCCACAGCACATTAAATCCACAACACAGATTATACAACCAGAGTTAAGGTACCAATGAAGTCCAAGACACATCACACAGCTCTCGGTACAAAACTTCACCAGAAATGATCAAGACCAACTGTTGCTGGGTTTGTTATTCCCGGATAACATGGCACGAGCAGACACAGTGCACCTGAGATGGCACAGAGCAAGAGACTGCAAAGAAAGATGCATTTAATAGACCACCTCCCTGCAGCTTTCCCTTTATTAGCTGCCAGAGGACTTTAACCATCCTTTGCCATTTTCCCTGGACAATGCTTTTTTCTAAGCAATGGAAAAATTACTCATGTGATTTGCTCATCCTAAACTGCCAGTGTTGCTCATGAAATACGAAAAAGCAACAGCAATACAGCTGATGAAGGAAACATAAGGCAAGAGGCAGATAAGGACATAAGCAGAGGTAAAATGTAATGGGAAACAGCAAAAGAAAAGGCAGAGGAAGAGATAAATCTGTCTGCAAACAATTTGACTCACAACCAAGCATAACTCCTAATACTTCATCCTGGTAGCACTTATGAGTCCAAAGCCAAGATACTAGCCCTTGAAGGTAAGGGTAAGTCTTGAGTAGGAGCTGCATCAGAAGTTGTATGACAGAAAACTCAAGCTTCACAGAAAGCTAACACAAAAAGAAAGCATGTATGCCACAGGATAAACAGGAATAATAGGAATTAAAACACACAGAAACAAGAATGAGAGAAATGAGAGGAACAACAGGATGATATAAAAAGCAGGAAAACAGCTCAAGAACATTTTTGTTCTAGAGGCTATTAACTCAATAGAAATCAAAATACTTTCTATCAGACCCTCATACTTACTGATAAAGAAGTGAGAAGATTCCCAACAGAAATTAAGTCTACGAGAGCAGGACAATAATTCTGCTACACAAGGGCCCTTCACCTGAGAACACTGTATTATAAACAACTTTCCCCCTTATTTCTCTGCATCTCTCAGAGCCATTTACTCATGTGTACTACCAAGCTTGTCAGATCAACCCTGCCTGCCAGTGGAGCAGAGAGAAGCCTGACCTTGCTTTCCTCTGCCACCATTCCCCCTTTGAGGAATCCCTTGCAGCTCGCTTGCCTTTCAGACAGTCTCAGCCACCTCTGCTGCTGCTGTGCACACACAGTCCCCCACAGGGCAGATTACATCAATTTTAAAAGCAATCCTCTGCCCTAGCTCAAGATCTTACATCCTTTCCACAACACAAAATCCACATGAAGACTTTACTTTTATCCATGCCATGGAAGAATGTGTGTAGGTTTTAGGAATTTATAATGCTAGCTACTTATCTACAGTTTACACACCTCCACGGGTGACTTCTAATTATTACAAACACATTTTACACATTGCATCGAGCTACATGTATTATCCCGTGAATAAAGCTGACAGTCAAAGATGTCACTAAGTAGCAGCCCTTTGATAATTTCACTACTTCAGAACAATAAACTATTGCATTTCCTTTAACAGCTTTAGCCCCATCCTTTGCTTTACTACACAGCAGTAACATTTTGATATAGCACATATTTAAAGCATTAAATGATACAATAATCTCTTTGCTGTAAATTGAGTTTTTTCACTTGCTCAGTGACTTACTAGCTGTGACTAATGCTTGAGTTTCCCTTATATTTCATTACCTTTTGCTGTAAAGATGCAAGTCACTTAACACTCCCAATTAAGATGTAAAAATTATAACAAATGAGACGAGCAAATCTGCCAATCCATTTCAGAAAGTCTGTTACTCCTAACAGTAACTTCATATAAAATTATTTCTCCTTCAATTTATGTTATTCTAATTATTTTCCCAAAACCTTTTAAGAAAGTTACAACTCTGGTTTCTAAATTTAACCTGCTTTGTTTATTCATCCCAGCCACTCCAAATGCACCAGAGAGCCTAGCACACATAGGTTGCTTTCCATTTGCAACTCTCATTGTTGAAAGATTGTTAAAAGATTCTTTCTAAATATTGTGAACTTACACAATACACACAGAAGGATGTTTTAAAGCTATTTAAAATCTGTCACTTGATCTTTATGGCACTACTACAGAAACAGTAATACCATTACCAATACCCAGCACATATCTAAGTGCACAATGATGTTTTGGAATGGTGCAGAAATTACTTCAATATACAACAAACTCTCTTAATTAGAAAGGAATTATTTGCTCTTTTACACCACACTCTAGAGTTGGGCTGGAGAAACTGACACAGTAGACATTTCAAATTTGCTACTAAAATCAGAAGAATTTAGAAAGAAAAGGGTAGAATATATATTAAATACTGGAGACTACCTAGGGTTTAAATAAATTATTAATTTCTGTGGCTTAAAAAAAAAAATCAATACAGTATTAATACATGTTCTTTCATTTCTCAAAGTGTAGAACGATCCACACCACTCTTTGCAGCCTCCACAGGACATCCCAACACGATCCTATTGCATCCCATTCACAGCCCCTGCTCCACACAGCACAACACCCACCCTTTCTGGGACCAGCGGAGCCCAGGAGGCACCCACACATCTCGTGATGTACCTGCCAGGGTTATAAGCACTTCTGCAGATTTTAGCCAAGGCAGGGTGTCAGGAGTGCCCCAAATTCCACAGCAAAAGCAGGACAAGTTCAAAGAGTGGTAAACAAGATGTCCCTAGGATTTTATCTTTGAACTAGAAGGAAAACAGTAGCTCACAAGCTAGATCGTAGAAGTAACTAACATTTTGTTCCTGTACTGCATTTAATGTAGGGCCATTTAAAGGACAAGGAGAAAGAATTAGTTCTATGCTGTCACTTTTTATTCCCTGCACTGACCTTCACACATAACAATTTGCCATCACCACAGGCTAAAGTAGAAGTCCACAGCTCCAATTTTCTAACTGATAAGCCAAACCAAAAATTTCCAACTGCACACATTAAAGAGCAACCAAATTTTAGAATCTTAGATCCATGCTGACAACAGCAAGCAAAAGGAAAGCCTTTCCGTAACAATTCCTCACATGCTCTCTGCCTTACTGTCTTGGGGTGATTCCATGGTTCAGAAAGCAGAACAGTGAGTACCAGAAATTCCAGTCTCAGCTAGTGTCTGCAGGTGACCAAAGCAAGACACACTGCAGTGTTTGCTGGTGTCACGTGTCACCTGATGGACTGGCACATGGTACATTTTTCACCTCTTCCAATTGCTCACATTTGCAAACTTCAAATGAAGTCTGGACCCTACCTGCAGTTCGTTCTGTAAAAGAAAAATAACTATCCACGTAACAAAATGTGTCCAAGAGCTTTACAGAAATGCTTTTTTTAGTCTATGAAAGATACTGGCATTCAGCAGTTTATTATCTGCGCCTGACTGATGCATTTCATAACAAGCCAGTGTTAGTTTTCACACTGGAAAAAAATCAACAATGTTTGATTACTGCAATGATTCAAGACTTTTTCAGAACTCCAAATAGAAGCAAAGCTGTGCTATACACACACAGTTCATCAAACACTACAGAATGCTACCTGGCCAACAGGGGGATTTTTGTGTAAGCTGTTAAGGTAATCCTGGTATTTACATCACCTGCAAGGAGGATCTTCAATTTTATTCATCTGGCTTTACTACACATTTAAATAAATAAGCATCAAGTTTTTTAAAGTCAGTACCATCCTCACTTATGTCTTGAAATCAAAACATTCAGCGTTTTCTTCTGAAAACATTATTTTTCTAGTGAGTGAAATGAAAGTGAACATTCAAACTCTAGATGTAATGAATTAAAAACAGACACGTTTAAAAATCTCAACATAAACTTGCTGGCAAGGATCTACAGATGCAAGGTCTGGGTTCTTAATGTTTGGTAGAATTTCCCTCCCGCCTCCCACAGTAACTTTTTCCTTCTCCTTGTATGTGGAAGAAACATTGTTAGAAATCGTAATTTAATGTGCAATATGAATCTGGGAGGAGTAGGGTTTTGTCTTTTGTTCGCTGTGCAAGAATTCATTCCCCTGTTAGTCAGCTTTTTGGTATGACCTCACCACAATGATCACACTTGAGAGAACACATACTTCTAGCCACAGAACTTCTGTTGTTCTGCAACATCTACCCTGCAGGTAGGAGGGAAAACAGCAAATCTCCTAAAGAAAGGCACTAGAGGATAAGGATGCTAGAGGTAAGTCCCACGGAACCAGTTTTTTTAAAAAAAGTAAAGATGAAAATGCATTCAGTTTCCTTAGTTCTGTAAATTTCATCAAACCCCTATGACTATATATTTCCTTTCAATACCTGTTATGCTGAAAGCCTGAAGAAACACACCAGAAACACAAATCAGTCTCCCTCCACATGAGATTCATGTCCATATGTTCCACATAAACTACTCTTAAAAATCTAAGGTTTACTTGCTTGCTGCAAAACTCTCCAAGACTTACTGAAGAGAGAAAAGGATAGAGGATTCTTTAGTTGCCAGCAGCATCCAAGCACAAGAACAGAAATACAAATACTATACTGCAGTGGTGAATTATTTCCAATTCCCAAATCTGCAGATCAGTTTCATCGCTGTTTCTGGATGACTTTGTGATTCAGTCATTTCCACTACAGGTACTTCACAGATTGCTTCTAGAGGCCATGGCAGCAGGCTTCTACAACAACATGGAAGGTGTTTCAGGCTTCCAGAAACTCCAATACTTTGTATTTGTCAAGATCACAGACTATCTGCAACTCCTACAAATACCCTTGTAATGAATGTCTAGTCAGTTTTTGGAAAGGGATATTGACAGTTATGGGGAACCAAGAGTGAGTCTAAGTTAGGTGAAAAACTTGGTGACTACAAGGAAAAAAGGAGAGGGAACACTAGAAAAGGCATCAGAGCATAATCTGGTTTTTAGCTCTGGCTTCATGTTTGTCCAAATCAACAACGGTATTTGCCAACCTATGCAGCTACAGATCTTCAAATAGAGAGGCACAAAAACCAACACAAGATGGTTAAGACTTCCTTGTGATGAAAACTGCTGGCATCGAAAAGCTGATTCCTTGCACCAAAGTGTTTTAACTTAACTAACATTTTAACTAGGATTTAAAAAAAAACCCAACAACAAAAAAACCCCAAACTGGAAAAAAAAAAACCAAACCAGGAAAAAACCTCCACCCACATGCCTGAAACAAGCTGAAATTATATAAGAGTAACAAATGAACAGTATTTAGACCTTCTGTAAGGAGGTTTATAGACAAGCTGTTATAGACAAGCAGATCACAGACACTCAATATATCCAAATATCTGTTCATCTTCAACACTGTTTAATAACTGCAGCATGCATGCAACCGGAAGCTTTCAAGAGTTACTCCAGGCACTAGCCTGAGCCTGCTCAGGTAAACCTCACTCACTACATCCCTATTAACTCTCCTCTTCAGAGTCCCCTTCCATCTGCTTTCCCATCTAACCTGTGTGTGATGACCGCATCCCACTCAGCTCCTCTCCTGATCCCATTTCTGTTCCCTCTCATCCCTTACTGTCTTTTCCCTTGTCATTCTCCACCCCCCAGTTATTCAGGTGAGGGTACCAGGTCACTGTCCCACCACTTCAGTAGGGCAACACTCTTCCCCTTGGTTCAAGGGAATCAGGCAAACCTCTGCTCAAACTCTGCAAACAGCAGCAGTGGAGGGAGATGTTTTCAAGTACAAGTGAGAAACATCTGCCAAGCAAGGTCTTGTTCTAGTTTTATCCAAGGATCAAAGAATTTCTGAAGAAGTAGATTTATGTTTAAACACAGGGTTCTAGCAAGAAAGTGTCAGCCGTAAGAAGTTCTCCCTCAAATAACCAGAAAAAAAAAAGGGGGGGGGAAAAAAAAGGAAGCCCAAAATAAAGATTAGCAGACACTCATTTGGGGGGGAAAAACCCAAACAATCAAACAAACCCAAACCCCAGTAATCACCACAGCCCAAATGGCACCCTAATATCAAAGAGCCACCATTACTAAAACTAGATAGGAAAGCCTTTTTGGTCAATTCAAACTGCGCTGAACTGTTGATTTAAGGAACACTTAATGCTCAGCTGAAAAGGCAACTAGCTGCTTTAGATTCATGGCAGACTTTGATATTTAATATTAGCAGTAGGCATGAACCTATCTGGAAGAAACTACTGTTTTCAAAGTTATGTTTATTCCCGTTTACTTAACCCAACTTGGCTTAGCATATCAAACCACAAATACGGGCTTATTTCTCATTTGGAGAAAGCATGCACCAAGCAGGTTATGGCTCAGGATCTTAAAAGCCATAAAATACAAAGTCATCCTTTAAATTCTCTTAGTAGTGGACCTGACAAACCTTTCCTGTTTGACTTAACTTCTGTTGAAACACCAGACTTCCAGTTTCACTGTGTGTTGTTTTACCTCCATTCCACCTACCACTCCTTTTTTTGTCATACATAAATACCACATCATAATCTGCCCATTTTAAGAAAGTGAGATTTTTCTTGTTTCATTCTGATCTGATACAGACAATCTAAGTAAGCAGTGCTGACTCGAAAGCAGTGCCTGTTAAGGAGAGTGCTGGAGAAACTACAGAATAATTCTCACTTAAGAGCACAGACCTGCGAGGAACACATTCCACTTGCTATGAAAGAGCAACACAGAGCTATGAAACAATACAAAACAAAAAGTCCAAAGCTCAGTTGGTAACTTCTGCATTCCTGATACAACCAAAACATTCAATTTTAGCAAAACAAGTGCAAAAGTACTTAAGACAGACTTTAGAACAACAAACAACATAGAGGTAGAAATTTAAGGAATGAAGCATCTCCATCACACTCAGATGCTAGCTTTCTGATATATTTAGCTGTTTTCTTAGAAACTCCTAGAACTGAGCAGCAAGGAACAAAAATAGCCAAAACGATGTTGACTTTTTTCCTTGCAGCTTTCTCTTTTCTCCCTGCCAAAGGATTCAACAAGAAGGCAGTCAGTAGTTCTCGGCCTTCCATTACAGACTAAGTTTGCATCTTAGCTAGCCTATGATATTAATACATTAATCAATTACAGAAATATGTTTTAACTCCCAAATGAAACGAATGTTTTGTAGCAGTCAACAGCATAGAAACATGCAGGCTGTTTGCATAGTTTGGGTAGGCCAACAGCTTTTACATCCTAGAGTTTAAGAGGAATAAGCATAGCTATCTGGTCTATTACAGATTTATTATTTCACAGAAGGTATTAAATTAAACAGATAGCTGTCACACTTCAAACTTCTTTACACAGCCTGTTTCATAACACTCGATTTCAGACTTCACAAATAGTGCTTTACATTTTGAAGTTAACCGCTTCAATTCTATCCAGGTAGTGCTTTGCAGCATTCAAAAATCAACACAAGAAGTTTTACTTTTAAGATTGACTATCCAGAATTTTATTTTAATAAAGGTATCAAGCGTTGATACTCTCTGCACCCCTAAAGAGTTATATCAATCAGAAAACTTCAAATATCACCTATCACTTGCAGCAGATCTACTTCAGAGTGCAATAGTGAACCATATACCACTGTAAAAGTGATCTTTAAAATCATCTTAAACATATACTACTTATGCAGTTCTAATTTTAGGATTATCTCCTGCCACAAGACTAAAGTTTCCATAGCCACAAAAGTAAAATTTGTGATAGACAGCTACCATCTTATTCTTGAACTATACACTCTTATTCAGGCTTGCAAATTCAAAAAAATTAAATACTTTCCTACTTCAAGGCCAGTTCTGAAACGTGGATGAATTCACAATTAAATCTGTTACTTAGCACAGTTGACATGATCACATACTAAAGATTCGAACAAACACAACCCTTATTCCTGAGATTTGTTCAGCTTAGGCATTTTTGCTTGGCTTATTAGGATCTTTAGAGAGTTTAGCTCCTCCTCCCCTAATGAGTTGAGAGAGTTCTGTAATATCTTCCTGCAAAAATAAAGGTTTATTTCTCCTAGGCAGCAAACACAATTTCTACTACTGCACAGCTGTCTCAGAGGAGATCCAAAGGGCTGACTGTTCCATCTCATTTCTGGAACAGCTGCACCATATGGTGCCGTGCAGAACCCTGCAAGTTTAATAATTCCATTTCTGAAGGTCTCCTCACACTCTTCTACAGCCGGTCTGATAGGAAAAAAAAAAGTCTTAAGTTCAAGAAGAGTATAGATTACAGTGATTATTGTTATTTTATGCACTGTACATTGAAGATGTCAGGCAGGCTATCTTCTTCCAAGTGAATATATTTTGCATAGGTGTGGTTTAATTGCAAAGAGGAATAGCAAGACGTTTGTTAATTAAACTAAGTTTTGAATAGCATGAGGTGCTAGACTGCGCCGTGCGGCTCCAGGAGCACCACGTGAGCGCCTGGCCAGACAGGAGCACCTCTAACCTGTTACATGTCTCGGGAATTCCCGCAGCACAGCCCCGCAGCTCTCCCGGCTCAGGAGGAGATGCCTTACAGAGCGAGCCTGTGAGGCTGTGAGGCACCAGCGCTCCGGGTGTAACTGCAAGGAATCCGAGCAGCACACACGTACCTTCCCATGAGTCCAACGAAAGCAAACTGGGAACACCGACAGTTACGCGACAAGGAACGCCGGTGTAATGAGTCCACAGTTACAACCCTGCACAGCCGGAGTATAAATTACACACGTCCAGCCACGGTGATGTCATATGCACACAATCTTTGTAATTCTTAATTCCCTTACTCCCCACACACCCTCTTCCTTCCTCCTGTTCAACAGAGACTGGAAATGCAGCAGCTTTTGCGATCTGCCCGAACACTGCGACCGAGTCACGACTCCATAGTTGAGGAGAAAGGAGCAGCCAGACTTCTCCACCTCAGCCAGGAGCTCCCGGGGGCTCTGCCACGCTCTCTTCTTGTTCCCCGACCCCCTCTCCGGGACCCGGGCAGGGCCGGGCGCTGCCGGGCAGGGGAGGCGCTCCTCGCCCGGGCGGGGACTCGCTGAGCGGCCCCAGGCTTGTCCCGCGGGCAGAGGTCCCGGCCCGAACCCGGACCCGTCGGGGCTGTGCCGGCGCCGTGACAGCCGCGGGGAACTTTGCCTGGGGCGCGGCGCGGGCCAAGCCCCGCGGGGCCGGCGGGACCGCGCTGCCCCCGCCGCCGGAC
>VWPU01020741.1:0-34033 GCA_013398955.1 Callaeas wilsoni
AATCACCCCAAGACACCCTCCCACCACCTGCTGCATATCCTGGCTCTCCACACCTGCCGGTCCATGTTGCCATCAGCACAGTGTGCTGGGAGAACATAGAGGCCCTTTCCTCTTTTAGGTGGCATGCCTGCTGCATGTGATCTTGTGGATGACAGCTAGGTTCAGCCTTCCAAGCTACATCTGCTGCCAGTGCTCTAGTACTGGCATGACTAGAACAGAAAAGAACAATCCAGAAAAACCTGCCCACTCTCTTCATGGGAGGTGAAACTTCCCATTGGAACAAAGGCAAGGAGACATGTTAACACCAAAAGACAAACCAATCACCTGACAAGTACACATTTAATTTAGTTCGGGGCCTGTGTTGTGGTTTTAAGGTTGGCTTTATGCCAGCTATAGAGTGATACCTGCCCTGACATGCAGTTATTCTTGCCAAAGAAAAAGGTGCACAAATTTGAGCTGCTTTTGGGAATTTGCAGGTATGATGTTATGTCATGTGTCTGTGGTATATTTGATCCAGTAGTAGATGCCCTTTACTTGAATTGGGTTCTTGAAGAGCAGCATTAGGAAGGCCATTCTCACCTCAGCCTTCCTCATCTCAGTTACACTCTCTGTCACTACTCTGCACTCAGGTGTAAAACTGTTGCAGGTACACAAGAGTCTGACCCATAATATATGTCTGTCTTTCCATTTTTAATTCCTTTCAAGAGCTGTAGAACTTGTGAATTCTTTTCATTATGAGTAATTTGTTTTCCATATCTAAATTTTTCTTGTAGATAAGAAGAATAAGTGGCACTGGAAAGGCCTTGGCCAAGACAGACAAGTATCAAAACAAGAGGTGAATAGTTTTTCCTTTCAGCTTGGCTGACTAAAAATAATTCTCCATGTTTTTATTTCTGAAAAGCTTTTTGGTTGTGGGCTGAGTTGATTTAAGATCCAGAAAACATTTTCTGTGCTTTTTAAACATTGATAATAAGTTCTGCTTCTAGTAAGAATTTCCTTTTCCCCAGATTTTCTGGTAGTAAATTACTGACATCATCAAATAGCAAGTACTTTAGGTGCTACCAACAGCGCCCCAAAAAGCTGGCTGTTAATATATAGCAGCTTTATTTATTACAATTCTGAATGAGATGAATTGGAGAAAATCAGAGTTTGAATTAATTTCTTTGTCATGGAAGCTGTCCTAGAGACCTACTTAGCTGTCTTATTCTTAGCAAAAGGGAAAAAACCACTTGTTCTAGCAAAGCTTTATCTCCTCGTTTAAGTCTTGTATGTAATAAGAAGCACGTCCTAAGCAATAGATAAGGTCTGTATGTACTCTGGACGCTGTTAGAACAGTTTCTGGTGCCCAAAACGACACTGTAAATTGCAACTGGGACAGCTGAACATCTGAGGATTTGAACAGGGTATTATTAGTCTGCGCTGTGACATCTAGGTTTATTGCTTAATTTGGTTGCAGGCTTCTTGCTTAGCTCGGCCTGCTTATTTTGCTGAGCCTTTGGTGTAGAGAGGGCAAGAGCTCAGCAAAACCAGGGCTCAGTGCTCATTCTGTGAGGAAAAAATAGCACTGCTGCACCCATCTGCAGCCCCTAAACATCTTTCTGGAGTCTAGCTGTAACTTTTATTTCCATATGCCAGGCATTTCGAAGTGTAGTGACGGCTGTGATTTCTGGAGCAGTTTTTGCAGACAGTGTCAGTCAGTAAATGAAGCATCAGGGCATGTCAGGAGGCAGGAGCTGAGGGAGGAGGGTGTTAAAGAGACAACATGGATGCTGGGGTTTGACCTCTTGAAATGAGGAATCATGAACTCCTGCCAGGACATGTTTCTGCTGTTAGACATGCTTTGCAAACATGTCTAGGCTTGGGAGAAATCTGAAGATAGTTCTTGGCTGTTTGGCATAGTCTGGCTGCCTAAAAGGGAAACTAACTCAGTACTTGTCAAACTGTCCTTGTAGTACAAAAATGGCAGTACTGCTGTATGGGCATGTTAGAAGGGCTAAAATAGTGTTTTAAGGAGATTGGCAAGAATCTTAGTCTTGTATGGAACTATGGATTTTGTATGAATTAGCTAAATCTAATGTGTCAGAAGTTAAATGTGAGGTGGTTTTTAGAGAGGAGGTTCAAGTGAAACGTTTCTGTATGCTTTCTAAAAAAGATGCAAGAGATGCTATATTTGTCTTATTTATGTTTTGTGGTTTTGGTTTTGTTTTTAATTAGCAGTATTATGACAATGACAAGGAATCCAGTGAGCTCTCACTTACGTTCAACTGAAGCAGAGTCCACTGTTTGCAAAAGGCTGCATAATCAATTTCTGTAAACCAATATGCAATGTTAATACCCTTAAGAATAATTTCCCGTGCTTAGAGGATGAGTTGATGGTACTGTCTGCTTACCACGTGCTTCCCAGCCTCAGTTGCTTTTATAACCTGTGCAAGGTAGCTACTTCAGATTCCTATTTTAGAAAAGTTCAGATGTTCATTATGTGGCTGAGGAGGAAATATTTTAGACTTAGTGTTTTAAAATTCCTTTTTTTTTCAGTAGGAATTTTGTTCTGAATAAGAAAAAAACTGCTTCATTGCTATTTGATGATTCAGTTGCCCCTTACAAGTTCCAGTTAAAGAGCACTGGATTTCAGGGTGGCTGGTTCTCTATAGCCTGTAGAGGAGTTTGGGACTGAACAAACGAGCATGCAATAACTGAGAAGAGGCAGTTTCAGACACAGATTAGGTATTTGAGTGTCCCATAAATTCAGTGGTACAGGTGGTACAGCAATGAGCCATAACATTACCCTGCCTCATGAGTTTGTCCTGTCAGTGTAATGGTGGAGAGGCTGTGTAGAAAAAGCAGAAGTAAAGCTGCTTCTGATGCTGTGTGTGTCTCTGTGTGTGTGTGTGTGTGTATTATTGCCCCTAGGGTACAATTACAGGGTAATGTACCAAATACAATGATACACCAAATGGTGGGGAGCTGTGTGCTTGTGACCATATGGCTATGCTAGATAGGCTTTCAGCATCAGAGAAATCAATCTAATGGGTAATTGAAGTGCTCTGTAGGGCCTTGAACAGGTATAAACCCAGGAGCAAACTCTTATAACTGGTACTTTCTTTTCAGATCAGAAGGTTGTACTTTGTGGGGTCTCTCTTCCCTAGTCATGATTACTGATAAACCTGCTGTGTATTGGAGGGAGGGCCTCACTACCTGTAGGTGCTTTGTTAGTTGAGCAAGATTGATTTTCAGATATTCTTGGTAGGTTGTGTTGGAGAGTTTATGTTCAACTGCAGGATCTTACCTGAAGGTTTGCTCTTCTTAATACATAAACTGACTTTTTTCTTCATTGCAGCGAAATAAAAGTTTTTGACCCCTCTGGTGACTCTACACTTCCTGTTGTTTCCAAGAAGCGCAAAATTCAGGAGGTGGATGAACAAGACACAGAGGTTCCAGTGAAAGCAAAAAAGTTCAAAGCAGAGATGAAAGGTTGGTTGCTGTACCTGTGCTGCTGGCATGTCACTGTTTGCATCGTGCAGTGGGGCTTAGCATTTACAGCCAGCCACGGTACCTGGGTATTCTCCTTGGGTATGACTGTATTTAAAAAAGGTAATGATCCTTAATAGACCAACACCAGACTGCAGTCGATTTACAAACAGTTGTAAACATATAAGAACATTTAAAACTAAAACTCTACCGATATTTTGCAGGATTTCTCGCTCAGCAGGTTTGTATTTAGTATCCTGAAGACAGAAAAGCTGCTCTCTGTAAAACCAGATTGCCCTATTTTCTTTCAAGAATACTATTTTATTCTCTCTAGAAATGTTTCTTGGCAGGTTTCAACATATTAAAAGGTCAGAATTTGACGTGAAATGACACTTGGAAGTTTCTGTCTGGATTTACGTAATACCTGAACAATTGTTATTCTCTGGGGAGCTAAAACTGAACTATGGCCACAGTTGTTCTTTCCCTCTCTGATAAGTTACTGTGTGAAGAAAGATTTTGAACTGCGACTGCAAAATAATCTAGTTTAACATTATGGTTCATTTTAAGAAGTGTTCTATTCTCACCAGTCTGTAACATGGGAGGGGAAAAAATGGGGAAAAAGAAGATAACTTAGTCACTTCTGTGAGATCCAGAGCCAGATCTTGGCATGAACTACTCACAAGTTTTGCCAGCTACCCGTGCCTGCAGCAGGTGAGGGCTGTCAGAGCCTTCCCTTTCTGCCTTCCCTGCTGCTCTGTTCTAGGGGATCAGAGTGTAAATATGCTGGTTCAATAACTCTTCATGCTCAGGTCACGGGAGGTGTGATCATTCCAGACACCACTTAGTTCATGGTGTCTGTGTACATGGATGGAGCAACTTGAAGGAACGTAAACCTAGCTGAGAATTAGTTACACTGGAGGGAGGGAGAATCCTTTGTGCTGTAAAGCTGAGATCTGTGCCCCAGCTTGTTCTCTTATACTTATCATAGTGAGAAAAGGACATGAGTACTTTGGAGGCTTGAACTTTGACCATTTGCTTTTGGAGAATGTGGATGTTCTCATAGCTACTGCTTTTGATTGTCTTTTGAACTAACTTCCTTTGCTATAGCCAGAATTGTTCCCTTGGGCTTCCCTTGCTTTATCAAAGCCAGTGTTGACATCTCACAGGCAGGACCTCATTGCAGGTGAAATATTACATTGACTTCCAGCCTGCTCTTTTGTAGTTTGAGGAGGATATTTCTGTTCATAGTTATATTATTCAATGGTTCATGCTTTTGTACACAAACCTGCTTGTGTTTGCTTCATTTGCTTTATTGAGCACTGATGTTTCTGGATTTGGGGGTTGGGTGGAGCTTAGCAGGTATACTTGAGCTGGAGGTAGTGTCCAGAATATTTATGAACTACTGAAATCTGTGCTGTTTGGCTGGTTGTTTTTCACATTTCCCCAGACCTGAAGTATGGGTTTGAGATGTGTCGCTTTTCTTCCTGAAAAGATGGGTCATTCTTCAAATGTATGGTTAATAGCTTCTGCGTTTTCCCAGTTCTTTGTATCAACTGGGTCATCTTATTTGACTACCTGGGCATTACTGCTAACTATGCCAGTTGCTTCAGACTATAGAACAAATGTTTTCAGAGAGCTTATTTATCTTATGTCACCTGTATGCAGCACTAATCCCTTCAGCCTGTCCTCTTGTACCCTTTAAAATTGCGCTGCGTCATGTTTGCAGATTGTATCCGAGCCCCCAGCATGGGTACGTGGATTTCCCTGACACCTGCTAGACAGACCATAGCCTTGCTATTTCCCAGCATGATTTCTGTGATTGCACAGTGTTCTAGAGGGGGCTTGGTGGTCCTTGGAGGTTGAGTAGTTCAGCAAGTCCCATAGTACGCAGAAGAGTGCAGAGGTGGTCCCAGCATTAAGATTTATGTTGCATGTCCAGTTGAACATGCATGTGAGCCTTTAATGTCTGCTGTTCTTGGCTCTATTGTTTTTTGCTGCAGTGTTCTGTTCAGCTTTTGCCTGCTCAGAGATAACACATCCAGACAGTGTGTTGTGAAAGAAGTCTCTGCCCCCTCCTTCCCCATGCTGTTTGTGCAGCTGCATGATAAATGGGGGTGGTGGAAAAGTAGTCCCAGAAAAAAAGGCATTCTTCAGCCAGAAATTTTTATTTGGCTTGTATTACAAGAGGAAGGTAAAGGACAGGAAGGAGCTGGGAAGCTGCCACTTAAAAGTGTTGGTCAAACCATTGCTTTTAATATCTGTTGTAAAGGGGGACAGTATTTTGCATTATGCTAGCCCAAAGTGTAAATGTTACTGCAAGATGAGATGTGTGGTGTTTTCTCTCTCCCTGTTTGGGGTGCATGAATGGCAGTACCTTGAGTGGGAACTGGCAGGGGGTTGGGGGTTGAGGTATGACTTCAGACCACATTCACCTTTTATACCTGTCAAGAAACCAAGTGGAAGGATTAGTGCCTGAAACAAGTCATAATTCACTTCAGGAGCTGTCTGTTAAAACCTGTTTGCGTGTTGGTGAAGGGAAATAGGGCAGGTGTTTTTGTGACTGTGGTCTCTGAAGTTGGATGTGGCCAGACAGAACACATACCACCAGCAGGGCTAGCCAGCGGCCCCAGGGAAGCCTTCAGCTTGCATTTAGCATCAGAATATAGTAGCAGTTAGTGACTTGGGAACATATCTCTTGAAAAGAGAAATAAATTAATGGCGCTAATGGAGTGAACCCTGCAAGATCCAATAGCAACAGCTTGACAGGGTGTCTTTACTGATGGGCAGCGTGACTTCATTCTGCGCGAGTGGAGCATCATTGGATCAGGGAGGGTACATCAGGCTTGTGTGTAATGGTGGAAAATGGGTGAGTGGAGCTACTGCTGGTGATGTCCAGCACCCACAGGGCCATCAGTCAAACTGCTCTTCAGCGTGCTGCTTTCTGTGCCTCTGTGCCTGAGTCTGAGCTATTGGTTTCCTTGTCAGCTGCTGTATATCACAAAGAAACCCCCACTGGCCTTGATTGACTTAGAAGTATTGCACCTGGAGGGAAAAGGCCAGCACCCCTGGAGCCTTTATCCTCATTCTGGCTAGGTACAAATACATGAAGCATTGTGATGAGCTTTGCTGGAAGGCAGCAGCAGAAATCTTCAGGGAGGGCTCTGCTGCTTGCTGTGAGAAGTGACAGTGCCTCTGAGCGCCCCGTGCATCATCTGCACTGTCAATTGTGACAGGTTCCACTGCCTGGTGTGTCAGACTTGATGACATGTAGGGTAATAACAAGAAATTATTTTTTCAAGGTTACCACCCAACATTTTTCTTGGAAATGCATATCTTACCAATCCAGCTGAGTAAAAACATGTTGCATAGCAAAATACCATGTGTATGCTCCTGTTATACTGTGTGGCTTTAATGTAGTTTATGCTTATTTTTCAGCTACTTTTTATTTCCCCATGTCATACATAGGGAGGTGAGGACACCTATTTTTATACCTGTTTTGAATGCCTTATGCTCACACACTGTTCTCTGTGAATTTTGTGTATGGCAGAATCCACTCAAAGTTGTATTTACCAGATTTTTTATCTGGAATCTTTTGCTCTTTTGCTTCTGGTATGTTTTTTAATGTCAGAAAATTGCATGTGTTAGCTGGCTGTGTTCTTCTGTAGACATGTCTAGAAATCTTTTACCCTGAAGCCAACTTTTTTAATCTGAAGCTAATGTTAGAGGCAGAGTTTAAAGTGTATTTTTGACTCATATAATCCTTCTTCTGGCTTGAGGAGCTAAACTTGTGACAAAGTACAATCAAGATGTTAGGAGGTTAAGTGGTTTGGGTCTTTTTTTTGTAATTGAACTTGTTCTTTTTGTAAGTGGTGAGTGAGCGTTCTTGAGAATGAAATTGATTCTTTCCTGGGGGACATATGGTGAGAAAATGATGTCTTGAGTCATACCTCTAGTAGCAGCCGTACATACCACAAACACCGCTGGTTTCAGCGTCAATTTTGGAGCTACTGAAGGACAGTGGTTGCTGCATCCTGAACTTAGTCATGAGTACTGTGTGAAACTTGGTATCCAGCACTGACTCAGCTGTGCAAATAAATTTAACTTGGGTATGCTCCAGTAACAGCCTGGCTGCTGCATAGGCTGTCGGCTTGCTAAAGATTTCTGCTTGGTTTCTTTACCTAGAGATTCCTAAGACTGTGGGATGTATTCTAGGAAGTGAGTGGTAAATCACAGTTCCATTACCACTGTGATTAGATAGGGCAGCTCTTGATGAATAGTTCTGAAAAGTAGGTCATTAGTAAATCTGTCCCTGGGTTGACATTCCTCTCAGCTTATATAAATAATATTATAAATAATTCCTGTCGTCCAGGACAGGAGAGCATTTCTGCATTAAATGCTTGAAGTTGCATTGGGATCTTTGTGTTTGCCAATTTAAACAGTGAAGAAAACTTCTGCTTCTTAACAAATTTCCAATGTCAGGATAGAGAAATCAGTTGTGAACAAGCTACTGCTGGCTAAATGCATTTCTAAAGTGGGCTTTAGAGTCCTTTTGCTGCTCCTGTGTTGCTGGTAAAAATATTTGCTAAACTGTGGACGGTCTCTTTTCTGATGGAGTACTCAAAGGTAATTTGGGAAACAAATGAAAACATGCAAGCTTATTTTAAACTCTGGGAGCAGCATTTAGGAATAGTGTGATGTGAATTCACCAGGAGATGTGAATGGTGCTGTCTGAACAGTCACTTGTCTCTTAAGTAGTTGTATATTTCGATTATAGCAGGGAGTAGTCATGCAGGTAAGGGCAAGGCAGAGGGTACATAGGAGTCATCGCATCCTCTGACGTCTCATAGCTTTTCCTTTTGCACTCTTAATAACTGACAACCTGCCTTTCATTTTTGTCCTTTCTGTGGTACAGAAGGGACAGCTGTAGCAGACGGTGAACCTGTCAAAAAGAAGAAAAAGAAAAAGGATAAGGAAAAGCAAGCTGAAGAAGAGGAGGTACTGAGTGAGGAACTCCCCACCAGCCCCATAATTGAGGTGAGGCAGAATTGCACAGCTACCTGATCCTTTTTGGGAATGTGTTCTCTCCAAAACATGGAGTGTAGAGTGAGGGGTGGGGAGAAATTCTTATATGTATAATCCATGGCATGTTTGTTCTAGTAACTTTATTTCGTGATATCCACCACTGTGATGTCCAAGAAGATTTGCATTACAAAATAAGATCTGGGAAGTTTGTGACTGCAATGCCTCCATTCCCCTCCTGTCCTCCACCCACCCCCAGCTCTAGTCTTCCCCCTCTTTGCATCTTTTCTAGTGGGAAGAGTGACCCTTGGTGCCAGTCCACAGGCATCTCTCTCGACTTTGGGACTTGTAGGGAGCAGAGGTACCTGCTGATATCTTCTAGCAACAATAGAGCAGATGGGACCAAACTCAACTTTTTGCTCAGTTTTGAAGTCCTGTACTTCACACAGGGTTTAATTTTCTGCCCTTTGTGTATATCAGCTGCAGGGCCTGAGGGCAGTGCTGAGCTGTGGCAGTGGGGCACAGCCTCGCTGCCCCTGTGAACAGCCAGTGCATTTAGCACCTGAGGAGGAACATCTTCTGAGTTGTGCTCTGCTGAGCGTGGCAGCTGGGGTGATGCTCCGGCTGGGAGCCCTGTTGCCTAGCTAGCTACACGTGGTGCTTTGCTCTTCCATTATGCTTTGTTCATGGCAACATTTGTTTGTTTGCAGAATACAGAGAAAAAGAAGAAGAAAAAAAAGAAAATGAAAGATGAGGGTGAAGACTGATGAGGAGCAGGGGAAAACACTGGCCCTTGGACAGCTGCTTGGAGTAGCATTTTTCAACATAATTTGTTTAGCCTCTTGCTGAAAGCTAACTTCCCTGTGTTGCAAGAGGGCAAGGAGATGGGTTTGATAGCTGTCTTCTCCCTGGAACAGGATACCCTGGTGTCTCTGATAATTAGGAGGATTACTGGTTTCTTTTGTTTAAAAGCTCACAACAGATCCTCTTTTCACAACCAGTCTCCACTGATACGGAATAAAAAGATTTTTATGGAGATTTTATGCCTGTGTTGTTTAACTTGCTTGCGGGTTTTCTAGCCATCATCAGGACTATTTCTAAGATGTATTGTTTTAAATGACTGATCATTCCTAAAGTTCTAAATGTGTAAATGTTCTGTCACAGTTCATTGTCTGAAGATTTCAAAGGTTGTAATAGTCTTGAATTCTCCATAAAATGGATACAGATATCTATGCATAATATCAAAGATGCTGTGAACAGCTGAGGTGCTTCATTGAGTCTGCACTGTAGTTCTCTTGACAGAGCCTTTTTTAAGCATTTTCCAGATGTTTTGGTTTTGCTGCACTGGCTAACAAAATTCAGATGCGTGTTTTGAACAAATGTGAGGCAGCTTTCAAATTTGCTTCATGGTGATTGTAGCAACTTACAAAAACAACAAACAAACCCCAAAAAACCAAACCAAAACAATAAAACAACCTCCCCCCCCAAAAACCCCAACAAAATAAACCTCCAGCAAACCCCGACCAAACCAAACCCAAGGCAAAATTACTTCTTCAGCTATCTGATGATGAAGCAGAAAAGACAAGTGTTTTATTAGTAGCAGAAATCAGCCATTTGCTAATTCTGCCATTCTTGTGGGAGTACAGATGCAGATAAAGTAGCATCATGTGATCAAGACTCTGAAGCTCTTATGGTGGAAAAGGAAACAATTTTTTTAACTGTGCTTAGCACTCAGTTTATAATTATCATGGGTTTTTTTCCCCTAAGTGTAGTGGTAGAGTATTACCTAAACAAAAATCAGTTTCTTCAGCTGGGTAACATTTGGTAACTCTGCTGCCAGTGTAGCTGGTGTTTTTCTCTGGAGCACAGCTTAACTGAGCAGCTCTTTGGTTCTGAACTGCTCATGGCCTGTTAGTGCCTGTGGATCCCTGATGAGATTGGTAACAAGTTACTAATGTACTGTTCTGCCAGTATCAAGAATATGAACTGTCTTTTTTTTCCCCTCAGGAAGGTTGCAGTGAGTTTAACTGCTCTAATTGAGATTGCCTGGGAATACTGAGATCATTCCAGTTCATCTGCTTTTTGCTAGATAAGTAAGATGAATCTAAGCCGAAATGTTTAAATGGGCAGCAAAGGTATTACAAAGTATTCATAATGAAATAGAAGAGTTGACTATTAGTGCCTTTAGGTTTTTTTTATTGTAAGTGCATTTTCAAACAGGAGGCCTTACCAGACATGAAGTTCAATTTCCTCTGAACTATTAATGTAGTTGCTTCTTCAAAAGTATCAGATAAATTATGTATGTGCTGTTCAGAAACTGTACTGTATAATTTACCCTAATCAGAAAATTTATATGAACATCAGTTGCTTAGTAAGTCTAATCAGTGGGATTGAAATGGAGAGAAGTTATTTTTGCATGGCCACTTTTTCCTTCCTTTTGCTTATTCCTTTGATATCAAGGGAATGAGAATTCACCGCTTTGCTTACATAGCACATTTTAGTGGTTTATCATTGCAAGCCATTGTCCAGTGCAGGCCAGCTTCCGTCTCACAAGGCAGCCCATTGGAGCTCAGTCACGAAGCAGCACGTCTTTCCCTCTCCTGCTCCTGTGCTGGGAATGTTGACTTTAATATCCAATTAACTAGAGCTTCTACTTTATTCTCTTTCAAAATGGCTGTGACCCAGAAATACTGGGTGGAGAAGAGGAAGCAAATTTGAAGCTTTTCAGTGCTGGATAGACCATTTACTCATCTGCTATCACCTTGTTTAAGCAGGTAAAGAAATAAGTACTTGAGTTCTAGTTTGAACTGTTAAAAAAACGGCCTCATCTTCAAAACAATGAGACCCATGTCTGCAACGGCTGCTGCTGAAACATTGATAAGTGTATTCAGCTCAAGTGCTAAATATGATCAGTGAAAATAAACAGTGGTGATAGACTGCAGTCACTGTAAGCCAGGTCACTGCATTGCTAGCTGCTTATCAGTTCAAGCAGATAAGATTGGTTTGCTCACGCATGGTTTTCCACAAATGATGGTTTGGGCATTTGTGTACAGTCTTTCACCTTAAAATAATAATAAAGCCTACAGTTACAGCTGGGAAATACTACCACCTGTTTGCACAGAGAAGTGGTGATTCTTACCTAAGAAATGTGACAGGCCTTTAATTGAGACCCAAACCCTTCATCTTTTTACAGTAGATTTGAGGCTTGTACAGCCTCTTCTGTAAGGAGTAATTGTGCATCAAAGACATTTATGTAGAGCCTGAACTATGGGTCACTAGTTTTTGTAAAGGAGGTGATTCATCCAAAAACGGATCTTTTACTTTGTCTACTGATAAAGCAAAACCAAAATCCCAGAACTAACGTTAGAGTAAAGATAGAGGCTTTGAGTATTTTGAATGCAGAAAGAAGAGTTAGCCAGACTGATGGTGGCATTTAAAGCAAAACAGCGAGACCAGTGGAACAGAAGGATCTAAAATGATAATATGATTCTTAGAGCATTTTACCAATAGGGGCTACTCTAAGCCAAAGCTAGCAGTGGAAAATGGTTGATGAACTAGAGCTAAGCCTAGAACAGGGTGAATGAGGGTGTTTCAAAGGGATGGTTGGCAGTTTGAAAGGGATATAACATGGCTTTTGAAAATTATTTTTTATGTTGGCTTGGAGCTGGAGGGGCAGGCAGCCTTCCTTCACAGCCCACGGTGACTTTTAATTCTTAGCTGACAGTCCCCTGGACCGTGCAGCTACAGCCCCTAGCAGGGGAAGAGGTTCCACTCGGCCTCCCTTTCACTGCCAGGGACACTGCCACCAGCCCAGCCTCCTGGGAGCTGCCAGGCGCTCACCTAGTGACAGTGCAGCCTTTCTGTGTGTGCTGCTGACAGCACCTTGTGTTCCCTCTGAGGGGACCAGTTCTGTGAAGTATGTTGGCCTGGCAGCTTCTGGGCTGAGGCCCCTGCAGGTCTCCTACCCGTTTCTCCTTGTTATTCACACTGACCCGAAAGGAAAGCTATGCTGGCTGTCAGCTGCAAAGGGCCTAGCAAAATTAGCGGTTTGGATTTTGATGGGGACTTCATTGGTTTTGGGGGTTGGTTGAGTTGGGTTGAGTTTTTTGAGTGGAGTTTTCTGCTTGTTTTTTTCTTCTTTGGAATTGAACAGCTGTGCATTGTGCTCTCATCCCTGCTCTGCAGAATGGGCATCAGTGAGTGCAGGGGCTGCTCACTGTCTGCTGCTGCTGGGGCACTCTCTCAGCAGAGACATCATCCAGCTTTTTGAGTTGCTACTTAGCACCATGAAAGCCCTTGTCAGGAAAATGAGTGTTTTCTTCGGGCTAAGACTGTAATCTTTTGGAAAACAGATGTTTGGGGGTTTTGTTTGTTTGCTTGTTCGTTGCTTGGGAATTTGCCTGGTAGGATTCCCGGTGCATGAGGAGTTGTTTTCATGGGAACATGGCAGGGCACTGCTGCAGCCTTACCCTGCAGCAGCCCCTCACCCCACTGCCTACAGGCCATGGATGTGCACTTCCTTTCAGGCGTCTCCTGCTGCCTGCAGGCATCCTGCTTGCTCCAGCCATCCTGAAATTGTTCCTACCACCCACAGACACACATCCTCTGCATGCCTGCCCCATGTCCATGCCTATGTGCAGCAGCTCTTGTTGGGCATCAGAAGCCAGGTAGAGGGACCCTGTTTTTCCCTGTCATGGAATGAGATGGGCAGGCACCGTGTATCACTGCAGGCACTAGCCCTTGTGCTCTGGAGTGGAGAAGTTCTCCAAAGCTATCCTGGGATTCTGTGTGTCCCTGCAGTGAGAGGTGCCTGCTGAGACTCCTGTGGAGACATGGAGGTAACTCCTCAGGGGTCACGAAGCCTGCCTGCTGTGGAGGGACAGAACCACTGCTGTTTTTCAGGTAAAACCTTCAACTAACCCATCTCTCTCAAGCTATTTCTTCACATGGAAAATCCCACAAGTCGGCTTCCTGCCGTCTGTGCCACATCCTGGTGCCTGTGTGGTCCTTCAGCAAGGCTTCGCTTTGGCTGGAAAAGGTAATAATTTTATTATAAACTATAGACAGCTCAGCAGTAGCTTCCTGTCTGTCTCAGGGAGAAGGACAGCAGCATGTTGTCTTTTGGAGTACCTTAAAATTTTGAATAGAAATCTTGTCTGAGTTGTCAGGTTCAGCCTCTGTGCCTCTCCAGCCACAGGCTGTGATGTGCAGCCCTCAGCATCAGTCAGCCTTGCCCCCACAGAGCTGGTGATGCCTTGAGCTGGAGGCTGTCTCCTCTGGCTAGCATGGAGTGCTGCCAAATGCTCCATCCATGCTTGCACTTCCTTATGCTTAATTAGCCCCTGCTGGAAATCCAGGAGCTTCTGCAGTGAGTGTTTCTCCTCCAAGGATGAGCGCTAGCTCTGAGCTTTCATTTTCTTTTCATGTCCTTTGCACTCTGTTGTATTTCTTAAGCAAAAGGTTATTCCTCTTACAGCGGTGAGCATCTCTATGTTCAATGACTCCCAGGTTTTCAGCAGTATTAGTCTACAACAGATTTTCTGATGTTTAATTTCTCATCCCAGTTACTGGCCAATGGAAACAGCAATTTTGTCTCTACAGACCTCAAGCAAAATACAGTGAGTGGCAGATAGTGATGTTCTTGTGCAAAATTTGTGAGGTGCCCTGGACAGAAAGGATAGGGCAGGACTGAAGTGCTAGGATGAAGAAGTGGGAAAGCTGGGCTGACTGTATAAGCCAGGAAAGGGCTCCAAATGTGAGGGGAATGAATTAGAAGAACTCTTGTTTGGATCATAGCCCACTGGACTTGCCACCTTTAATCTCTGATCTTCATATTCCACCTCTTAAAAACTGAGATAATGCCTCCCAAATCCCACAAGTGTACAGGGCTCTCATTATCGCATTATTTATGAAGCACTATAAGAGCTCTAAATAGGATGTGATGTAGAAGTGTTGGGAAGAAGAGGAAGGAAACCTGTTTGACAGCACAATGGCTGCGAACGAGGTTGTCTAAGTCCATGATGAAATCTCTCTTGATAAAGCTGCAGCCAGTCTCAGAGCAGCCACACTAAATTCCCCCTTCTTGAAAAGGAACTAAAGCTCGCTGTGCCAAAACACAAAACATTTCCTTTTGCAGGGTGGCAATAAGGTTGCTTTTGTAGCGATGTAGAAGCACATTTAAAAATGGCTTTTTAAAACCTGGTGTGGCACTGTTTGGGTGGAGGGCAGCACCAAAACCTGAGCTCAGTCTTTATTGCTGCTCTCTGCTGCAGGATCAGCAAGGCCGCACAAAATGGAAGCTGCTGGGGATAGGAGGCAGGCTCCTGTTTAGACAGCTGTGAACGTAACACCATAACACTGCAGATAGAGATAAATGCAATATAATTGCCAGTTGCTCAATCAGTGCATTGCAACATGCTGAAGCAACCATGGGCAGTGCTGTGGCAGGGGAAGGTGCTTCCTTCCCATGGCCAGCCTGCCCGCGCCCACCTGGGAACAGCAGGACCAGGTAAAAACCTTCCCCTTAGTACAGTTCTCCGTGGCTTTGCTCAGTGCACAGCAAGGAGGTGTGGGAAAGGAGGTGCCAAGCAGGGTGAGGAATGCCAACAGAAGGCTACTGTGCCCAGACCCAGGTGTGCCACATGCAGTGCATGAGGGGGTGTTTGAACCTTTGCATCCGTGTCGGGTGCTTTCCTGTGAGACCCCTGTGCAAGAGCCCCTTGTGCTCCTCAGATCGACTGCGGCTTCTCAAGCAGGACTGACATGGGGTCAAACCCACACATGGTCTCCCCAGGAGGCAGTTTCAGCTGCGGGGGGATCGGTGAAGCCAGCTCTTGTTCCTGCCTGACAGCGCATCCATGCAAATAGTGACATCCATCCATTAGAACCCCAGGGGGTGTAGTACTTCTAGCCTGTAGTGGCTAAATAAAACAACCAAAGATGTGGCAATCATTTCCAGCATGTTCTGGACATGTGAAGCTGTCACAGGTATCAGGAGTGTAAAAATAGAAATTCAAGTTCTAGGATCTGTACTGTAGCATCTTTTAAAAATGCCATCAAAAACAAATCAAAAGAAGGCGGCTTTGTCTAGACGCTTGTTTCCTAACACCAAATGCCAGGAGTTACTGCGCCCGTACCTTTCTGGAGACTTTCTGGCTGGGGAATGTTCTCTTTCCAGAGGAAATCCTTTTAACTTTCAGCAGTTCAAGACTGCAATTGGGTGAAATAATAGCTTGGCACTCCCCCAAGCAATATGATTTTTATCTTTTTTGTTGTCTGCAAAAGCCTGACTTGTCCAATCCTATGAGTCACGGAGGGAATGTGGATGTCAGACTGCCCTTGTATGCAGGGATGGGCTTCTGGTGTGACTGGCATGGGGTCCTTAGTCAGTGCCCAGTGAGGATCTGAAGCACCCTCTACAGAGCTGCCCCCCTCTGGCCTCACCAGGGCTGAGGATGTAGTGTTGCTGATGGGCACTTTTCTAGGCATCTTCATTCCCACTGAGTTATTCAAAGGGGGCTTTTTTCCTGGCTACTGCTCTGGTTTCTCCAGGTGACTCATCTTACAATAATTATGGATTCATGCTTTGTCTTTGCCAAACACTGACTATTCATTAGCTCCAGCTAGCATGTTAAGATGTTTTCAGCTGAGACTTAGATTTTGATGGTTTATTTAGCCCAGAAATAAGCCTGATAGAATAAACACTGGAGCTTTGAACCTCTCAGGCTTTTGTTTCTGTACGGTGGATTAAACAAACTGAGGTACTTAGCACAAGTCTCTTTTCCTTGTTCTGGAAAAAGAAAAGACCTTGAGCCTCAGGGCACAAAGCAGCAGCCTGGCTTTCACTGTGAGTACCGTGCCGTTCCCGGGTCCCTGAGGCTGTGCAACTGCCCGCGGGTGCTCTGGCACAGCTGTGGACCCTCTGGCCCGGTCCTGTTGCTCCTGTGCTCGAGGTCCAGTGCGTGCCAGGAACCACGGCTCAGCCACTTGTGAGGACAAGGTGCTGGTTGAACTTGGAGATGCATCAGGCCAAAAAGCACAGCAGGAAGCTGTGTGGATTATCTTGTCTCGGGTCTTGTCTGGCTCACTGAGTTTATCACTAGTCAGTTGAATTCCAACAGGACTGCGCCGGTCCCAACCCCACAGCTCCTCCCTGTGCTCTCAGCAGGGCTCCTGCGGGGCTGCAGGTGCTGGTTTTCGCCTCCAGACTGCAAAACCACATATTGTGCAGTGCTGTTTCCCACCTCAACATGCAAAACTCAGCTGCCCCTAACCTCCCTGCCCTCACACCATCCTCACTGTCCAGCTGGAGACTCCATCCTCCTGCTGTCATGGATTGGAGCAATGGAGAAAGGGCCATAAGCAAGTGGAGGTGTGCAAACCAGGAAACTATGCAGAATAAAATACCTGTGGGACAGGTGGATGCAAAAGGCTGGGCTGCACAGGACTAGCTTGAGTTAAACTGGAACTAGGATTTCCCCTTGAATCCTTGCCTTGCTTGAAGCAAGATATTCAAGCAATGAAACCCTCACCTATAAGGAAGTGGTGCACCTCCACGGACCCTCTGTGAAGGTCCTTGTTCTGTTTCTGCATCCACAGGGAATGAATGCAGAGCCTTACCCATGGATGCAATAGGAGACAATCTGGAAAAACAACCAAGCAACCAAAACAAGCAAACGTGACATGAGTGCCTGAGTGCTGTGCTCAGTTTGTGAGCAGCAGGAGCTGCTGGGCTGGCTCTGCTGTCCTTGCTGTCCTTCTCCTACCACCTCTTGTGCAGGAGCAGCATTTGACCATCCTCCTTCAAATCGTGCCATCAAATGCTTCTCCTGCTGCCACCATGAAATACCATGTCAGCAGCCCCCAGCTTGTTTCCTAGGTAGGTTGTGTCACCAAGAGCAAAGCAGCCCCTGCTGCAGGTGGCCTCACAGCCAGTGTGCCAGCTGCTTGTTCAGGAGAGTTTGCAGGAAACTGGGGTGGACTGTCCCACCTTCTGCCAAGGTCCCTGGCACCCTGCCCCAGCACTGGCTGCCCAGGGAGGTGCAAAACACACAAGTGAGTGGGGCGAGGGGGGTTCCTATGCAGGACACGACTTGTGCTGTGCAAGTTTGCCTCAGTCTTACTGGGCCCTTCACTGATGAGGAGCTTTGTCTCTTGCCAGTGCTGCTTCCCTCGGGGCATTTTTTTCCTTCTCCTTTTGCCATCTTTACAGCTTGTTTTTCTTCCTGCATCTGCAAGGCTGCCTCCAACAAAGCCCTGGCAGACAATCTTATCTTGAAGCACAACCAGTCCTGCTCCTTTCACTGGAGTATGTGCTGCTCAAACACTGGGCTGGAGCAAGGCCCGGGTGGGGAGCGTGGCACCGCCAGCTTTGGCCTCTGGCAGGGGCACGGCAGAGCCTCGGCCCAGCGGGGAGGGCAGGAGAGGGGCAGCTGCAGGAGCTCAGCTGTAAACAGGCACTCCGAGAGGTTTGCTCTGTGTGTGCCGTTTCTGAAGTGGAATGCTATTAATTAAATGGGTAGGAGAAATGACTGAGTCTATTTTTTCCCCCTTGGCTTATTCACTCCATTTTCTTTATTCTTTTTTCTTCCCCTGAGTCTGTGGTTTTAATGTTTTGGTGATCAAAACAGATCTTCTCTGGAGCATCTGTGGGAAAGGGCCTCACACTTCTTTTGGGAGAGGAGGCGGGGGAAGGCTGATTGAGAACTTTCACTGCTTATGCCTTGAAGCAGGTATTCCTGATAACTAGTGCACCTGAAACTATAAAAGAAAGTGCAGATACAAATAGCACCAAAATTAGTTAAAGAAAAGGAGCTGGTCCTTTTGCCTGACCACACCTTGCAAACCAGGAAATACTTCCTCTTATGCAGAAACAGGAAGACTGTGCTGTCCTGGCCAGGGCAGTCTGCAAGTCTCAGGTAATTTGCTTTGTTTATGTTGTTGGGGCAGGAGGGTGAAGTCAGTGGAGCTGCAAGTGAAAGTCTTCATTCTCCAAAAGTTTGTAAAATCTTATTATCTCTTGAAAAATCAGTAGAAACTTGAGTTGCTGGATGCAGCATTTCATCTGGATCCAACTCTTATTGTGACCAGTGATGACCTTTCTGTTTGCTTTGAAGGGCACTGATAAATGCCCTCAGTCTTATGGGCAAATGCTCAAGACACTTGTTCTGTAGTGAGGGTCAGAGCCTTGCTCAGGAACCAGGCATCTGTTTTATCACACTGTTCACCTTTTGTTTCCAAAGTCCAACTGATGTGCAGCGTCTTGCCAACGAAAAAGGCTGAGAAGACCACTTTTATCAAATGCTGTGCCTAAAGCACGAAGCAGGACTTGTAAATATTCCTTTATACTAAATACTTTCTGATATGCTAGCCTGGGATTTATGTTTACTTTGTTGCTGCCTCCAGCCCTTTCTGTCTGGCATTTCCTGGAGACTCCTGCGGATTTCCAGCAACAGGCGGTGAGAGCAGGCGCATCTCGCCGCGATCCTGGTGAAGGTTTTGCACAAAGCTTGATTGGCTGCCAGTGGTGGTGGGTGAGCCTCCAACGCCCCGTGGGGCTGCGGTGAGTCACGGTGCAGGTACTACGGGCACCAGAGCCTGTGACAATGTAACAGCACAGCCCAAATGTGCCTGTGCAATCTGAAAGTACAATCTAGGCTGTAATCTAAAAGTAACTCCAGGCGTTAAGAAACAAGACTTGTTATGTCCCACACAGTATCATCAACTAAAAAAAAAAAAAAAGACAGTGGTTTTTCAGGTAGCAGCCTCTGGGGTTTGGCTGACTCCTGGTATACACATTTGTAGGACCAGTTTATTTTCCTTTGTTTTAGCAGAATGCGTAAAAACTTAGGCTGGTAATAGCTGAAAAGCTGATTTATTCACGTGAGTGTCCAAGCTGTCAGAAATATCAGCTAGCATGAGACTTGAATAAATCACTGGAGCTCACAACTCTGACACTGACAGTTGAAGAACTGCCATTTGCTGAGGTCAAAGCTGCAAAAAAGAGCTTCAAGTGCATTTTTAACCTAAAAAAAAAAATTCTGAATGTAAAATAACGGAATCTGTGTTTTTTCTGATTTCTCAATCAAATTTGCTCAACACGCAACTTAAACATCTGGATTTCCTTTGGCTGTCAGCTGTTGATTGCCATCCCCTCATGATGCCCTGACCTTCAGAAATTGCTGCAATGAACTGTTTTGCCTACCCATAGTCGAGTTTCGGGCCTGCAAAAGATGCAGGTCTTTCTTCTTTTCTATTTTTAATTCACATCTCTTGTTTCTGGTCCCTGTGCTGTCAGCTCAATGGCAGAAACCACAGGAAATGCTGCCCTGTGAGGGCAAGTCCCTTGAAACATAAGTCCTGCCCTCATCTTCCCCTTAATTAATGAATTCAGATAGAGAGAGACAGGCCCACACTGACCCTCGTGGGAGCCCGTATCAGCCACCCCTGCTCTGTGCTGGGGAAGGCTTTGGGCCAACTTCATACAAGTTTTTGGCTAGACTAGTTCTGTAAAGCAAATATGAGTGTCCTTACTGACAAGTAGTGCTCTGGTGTTGGATCTGACACAGCTCTGCCATTGCATCATACAGACACATCATCAATGCCCTTCAGCTGGGCTGTGTGAATCATCACAAGATGATGCCTACAGGAAAGAGAAGCCAGCTTGGTGATGTCTTCTTCTGGCAGCTACTTCTCTAAGATGGACCACAAAGTCTGTGTGCTCTCTCAGGTGCTGTTTATACAGGGAAGACAGTTTTTATTGTCTTTCAAAGACCACAGTTAAAAAGTGATTTTATCCTTTATGCAAAGGTGGATTTTCCCCATGAACATACTTATGAAAGCAAACAAAGAATCCAGCATTCTTCCTGGGAGCAACCCCGTTACCCTAAGCCACACTGTCCTGATGTGAGGGGGACAACCACAAGGCACGCCCCGCTGTGCCCACGGGGCCATGTGTGCCACTGTCCCTGTGAAGACACCCAAGAGGGTGCCAGAGACTCAAGGCTGTTCCTGTGTGGATGGGCCATGCTTCCCATGCACCTGTGGGCTGGAGGAGACTGTCTGGCTCTGCACCTACCCACTGCACAGACTGCCCATCTTTGGTCTTTTTCCATTTACATGGGGATTAGTCATGCCAGGGCTTCGATGTTGCAACTTTGATGGTGTAATCCTGCCATGTCTTTGGTAACTCAGAGTCTTCTTGAACCAGATGGCAGAGTTTAATGTCTGATGTGAAAAGCAAAAATATCTATAAAGGTGAGTATTAAAGTCCTTCTGGATGAATTCATGTGTCGTTTAAAAATGAGAATAGAAATGGCGCAGAGGTGATTTTCTTTTTTGATCTGTCATTGCAGACCACTTTCAACTGTGAATTTCTTGATAAATATTTAATATTCATTACACAATTCCATTTTGACATAAAATCTTCAGGGACGCATAGTTCAAATACAGCAAAGAACTGCGTTTCTAAAAGAAAGTTAAACTGTGGCCGGTCAATATACTTACTTCTGCCTTTCCAGATTTCTGTAATCTCTTTGCACCAGTTGAGATGCTGCAGAGACCCTGGTTTGCTTTGGCTGGTGATCCAGCAGAACTGGGATGTCACATTGGCAGTGACCCAGTGCAGCCCCGGGGACAAGATGAGGGAGGGAGCCTGTGGGGACCGTGGGCCGTGCAAATTGTGACAAACATCATGGGCAGTGAGCTGCCAGTACTGCGGACAGCCCAACCCCCATCGGAGCCACCCTGTGAGAAAAGCAGGTAAGGGGTGAGGAGCGGGTGTCTGGCTCTAAGCAAACTGCAAAGGCTCGTGCAAACCTGTGGCTCAGGCCCATCCCCATCAAACAAGGTGTAATTGCCCGTCTGAGGTGGCTTAGTTTGGCCTCTTTAGATTCATGCATCAAAAGCACAGCTGAAACTAAACATCACCTTTCTCAAGCTGCACAGGCTACCAAAAATACAGCATGCTTGCCCTGTGTGCATCACATCCTGCTTTCAGTGAGTTTCTGTTAAACCTATCAAACACAGTTTGGGGGATTTTCCTTCAGCCTTCACAGCATCCTTCATTTCTCGCCCTCTGTGGTCATCCCGCTCTTGTTGCACTATGGGAACATAAGAGTTTCGACCAAGTATTTGTGAAACTCCCTGCACCATAACAAACCTTCTCGAGCTTTGACAGAGCCTGGACTGATGCACTGAGCAGGGGAGAACCTGAGGGGTCCGCATGAGCACCAAGCCAGCCCAAGGCCTGCTGAAGGTGCTGCTGGGAGGAAGGCAAGTGTCCTGCCAGGCTGAGAGATGCTTTTGAAGGCTGCAGCTTCATCTGATATGATTTCATAAAGCTAACATTTAAGGGTCAGATAATGAGATATGCTGCCTTCAGACGTTGCATACACAAGCCCAGCCCACCGCTGAGACAAAAGTGGCTTGAAGCCCCGTCTATCCATCTATCTGATCCATCTGTTTGCCTTTTGCCAGCTGGCATGAAAGGTTCTTTTATCTAAAACTATTTCCAGCTATTTCTTCTCTCAGAATCGCCGAAGTGTTTGCATGACTTGAAAGAACTATTTCCAGGATTTTTGGCTGCACAGCATTCAAGCTTCAGATTTTAAGAGAGGTATTTGAGCACATTCCCTTGCTTTTGTGAGGCTTTTACAGCAGGTCATCTGTCATGGGAAGGGTGTGTCTCCTGCTCAAAATGTTCACTTTCTCATGTTATTTTTGATACCTCTTTAGCAATTGCAGGTTGGCAGCATATTACTCCTGGTAAGCCAAGTTCAAAGAATGAGCAAGGAAGTTTTGTGCATCTGAGGAGTCTCCAGCTGGAATGGGGAGAGGTTCTGGGGAGAGAGAGGTGTCTCATTGTGGCTGCATCTCTTTGGGACTTACTGGGTTCTGGGATTTACAGATGCCCCATTTGAAACTACACAGAGACCTCCAGGTGTGAAGCCTGGAGCTGCTTCTGAGCTCAGTACTGCCCAAGGAATGGGATAGAGAGGATCCTTTTGCTGTTCTTGTAAGCCTGCCACTGAGACATCGGTAGTTTTGTACCCAGATCAGCTGTTTTGAAAAGACATTTTTATTGCTGTTCAGCACATGGTGGGCAGTGACGATTGCTACGTTTCCTTATGGCAGTACCCAAGCTACTGTACATCTAGCTTTTCAGGAGCAGCTTTGATAGGTCCAAGCGGGAGGAACTGTGATGTGGATTGTACTTCCCTTGTTTCAGGGAGCTTAAATAACATGTACTTGTGTACTTGTCTTCATACCGAACAGCCACGGTTCCCACTTCCCTGGGTAGCAGTCACATAAGGGAGCAAATCCTGAAGACTGGCCTGTCCCTCACGGTGATGCTGGATGGTGGCATAAAGCAGAGAACTTCAGCTACCTGCTGCAGAAGTGTTTGATGCCAGTCAAGGCTATTGCCTGCTATATATTTCCAGCCAGCATAAAAAGGAAATCTTTGTTTTGTCATGCCTTTTTTTTTTTTTTTTTTAAAAGATGTAGCAAATCGTGGCCAAATCACAGGGTCTCAAGGGAGCATTCTGGCTGAAAAAATTACTTCAGAATTTGGCCTAACATAACTTTAAGATAAAAACTTTTATGTAATCACTAATTCACAGACACAGTTGCTTTGGCTTCTCTCATTATCATTCCTAAGTTGTTCTTTTCATGCTGGGAGTTGGATTTTCCTGGCACTGCATCTGTTTTCAGCAATGTATACACCACAACTGCTGACAACTAGGAGTTGGATCCCATGTTCCTCGACCCTGGCTGTAGCTTGTTTTTTCTGGCACCACTTTAAAGTCTCCCATCTGCACTTGTCTCCTGATGACCAGTGGCGGTCCTTCATCTGTGTGAGAAGTGCCTGATGTTATCCTGTTGTTCTCGCACTCCTCCAGACCCGTTTCTCGGCTGGGCCGTGAGCACAGCCCTCGCCTGTTCCTAGATAGAGCCTTATCAGGGCCAGCCGTGGCAGTGCTCCCATCCCCTTCCAGCCCTCCCCTGTGGTTACTGGAAGGTCCGTTAGCTCTGTGCATTTTAGTGTCGCAGAAATGCCGCTCTGCTGCTTCTCTGGTTTTCCAGTCCTCACTGCTTTTCTGTAGAAATGTCCCCCTGAGCTCTGTTTAAGCTAGGCTCTGTAGGGGATCACCTCTGCATCCTTCAGTTGCCGAGAGCCAAAGCGAGAGCTGTGTGCTGGTGTCTCTACTCGCCTCTCATCTCCACTGGGCTATTTTTGTTCAAGCCTGCTGCTGGTTGCGCCATATCCAGCTTACTCATAAGATGCCGCTGTTCCTCTTAGCAGCATTTTGAATGAGTACAGCTGTTCTGTGCTCGGATTCCTCCTCCCCTGGCTTACCAGGAGTATGACTTTTTAAGGGATGTGTGCTGTTTGGTAACAAGCAGGTGCCCTTGCTCAGCCGGGAGGCTGGGTATTTCTCTGAGCTTACTCTGTAGTTTGATGTGGGCACGGTGTACTTGACAGATTAACAGTGTGCTCATTCCTCCTCCACTGCTTGTCTGGGTTTGTTTATTTCTGTTATTCCTGTTATATTCAGTTTCACTTGTTATTTTTGGCTTTGTTTTCCAGCCTCTCTCCTTTACTTACTTTTCTTCAGGTTAAAGGAATCCTTTTTTGAGCTTTCTTAGTATTTTGAGGGAAAACTGATGAGTGTTTCGTGCCTTTTAATCGTGCCTCACCAGACAGGGCAGGCAAGAGCTTGCACATACATGTTCCTTCCCTGTCCTCATTCAGATGTCAACTGACTTTGATCTTCCTATACCTCCCAGCATGTGTTGAAGCTTTACTTGGCACTCGGGGTTTCCATTAGCTCCATCCCACAGCTGACATGATGTAGCAGTTTTCAGCCATCCCTCTTTTTGCTGTCATCCACTGGCTGCCGCCAGGAAAGCGTTACCCCAGGCTGGGAAATTACTGGGAATGACTCCCTCCTGGAGCCCAGCTCCCACCGGCAGCAACACTGGTGGTTAGGCACGTAAGCCTCCCTCAGTCAGGAGGGGAGCAGTGTCCCAGCCTGGCTGCATTTCATGGAAAGCCATTTTTCAGCTGATTTCTTTTCCTGCCTGCCAGTGCCCCACTGGTTTCCATGGTATTCGTGGTTGTGTAGGGGTGGCAATTTCAGTATCCTGGCAGCCTTCCAGGCTGCCTCTCCATAAAACCCTGTATGGTTTCAAACGTGTATGTATATATATAATTTTTTTTCTTATTTTTCCTTCATCCCACAGAGCTGCTGTGTGCTTTTAAGCAATTAATCTATTCCATCCTTCGCTTATCTCACAGGCGCAGTGTGAGGTTGTGCCCGTTCTTGCTGGCAAGTTGCTTTGAGGTGCCTCTGATGAAAGGTTTGCTGTAAAGGCAAAAAGTGATCAGAGCCATGTTATTGCTCTCATTTCCAGGGGCTGGTACAGAGCATCCTACTGAAAGAATAACATAGTCCCAACGACCACAAGCTGATTCTTTGAGCTGAACTTAAACAGGCTGGCACCTCCATCACTTCCATCCTTCCATGTAAGGGCTCCTTCCATGTCTTCGTCCACTTCTGAGAGCTGCTATGGTCACTGTCGGTGGGTGTGAGCTCCCAGCCCAGCCACACATCTGTAAGAGCCATGCAGAAAAGCATCAGAAAATCCTTCTTGTTACAGAGGAGATTCTGTCATTTCTGTTTTGTTTAAAAAACAAAACCAAAACAATCTAGGGCTTTGCTCTAAGCAAAGTGAGTGAGCTGAGCACACATCTGGTCTCAGCCTCACACAGGCTTTCATAACGGTCTCTAGCCATAATAGTCTCATTTTTTGGAAGCGAGTCATTGCTGCTCTTCAGGTTGAATGAACTCTGATCAGGCGTGGACCTCAATGCGTCAGGGTGAAAAAACACCTCATGTCTGGGATGTGGGAGGCTGGAGGGTTTGGAGAGAGGGGGTGCTGTGTTTGGATACACACAGAATGGCCTCCGTTGCACACAACTTGAGAAGAGTGATTAAATGGTGACCTTCTTGGCTAAAGATGGCAGGGATTTGTGATTTGTGATTTTGGCTGTTGTGGGCTCTGTTTCACCCGACAGGATACATCTGGCAACACAGGGTAGTACCAGATTGAAGGCCCCCACTGTTGAGATGGGTTTAATGGCCCTGACTTGAAGGAAGATGGTCCTTGGTCTGCTAAAGGGAAAGGGGCTGTAAACTGCAACATGTATTAACTATTTCTATCTGTAGAAACCACAGGAAGAGATAATCCAGTAGTAACAGCTGCCACTGGAATTATTTGTGCACATGTTTGGCTCCAAAGCTTTTTACCCAGCTGGCTGGAGGTCACTGTGAGTACAGATAAGTATTTGCCAAACGCTAAGGAGAAGACAGGACAAGGTCAGAAGCTCTTCTGGTAGCAAGGCAGAGCATTGTTTAGCAAACGCTGCTATCTCCTGAATTGGGGTGAGAGATTTCATCAACAAAGTACGCAGGGGAGCTCTGAATACGAGTAGAGGGCAGGAAGAATATGCTTCACAGCTTTTGGTTAAGCCAAGAGAAACTTGAGACTTGCTGTTTCCTTCTGAGTTGAGGACTATCTGCCAGCCTGGCCCAGGGACCTACTCCTGCAGATGAACACTGTGCTACTACCAAGCCAGTGTCCCTGTCAGCATGGCTCATATCAGAGATCTGAGTTTAGCACCCTCCTTTTTGTTAAATCAAAATGCATTTTGATTTAAATCCATATTCAAACATAACCCTCTCCTGTAATTTTTTTCTTTCCTCCTTTCCCTCCTCAGCTCCTCTCTCTGCTGCCTACAACTTCGTCCCTCTTTCTGTTCAACATTTAGTTCAGGGTCCGTGCTTCTCTTTGCCCTCATTTCACACCCCTTCCACCCTTCTGTTGGTGGGAATGTGAGAGCTTCAACAATTACGAGAGCAGAGCTATAGGGGTGGTAGTTTTCCCTTTTGCTAAATGCAACTTCTCCAAAGTTGAGGGCATGATTAAAAGTAAATGAATACAAAAGTGAAACAGGCAAAAATGCTAGAGAGGGGAAACCCTGCTCAGACACTGATTTTACTGAACACAGAGGGGCATGGGGAAAAGGGAGGGGAAAAAGCAGTATGCAAAACATCACAACTATTTTGTTGGAAATGTAGGGGGGAAAGAAAAGAAGGAAAAATGCCGTCAAACTTATGAAATGTAAAGCACCTCGTGTAGCATCTTTGTGAGACTGTCCTCTCCACTTTTGGTGAGCTTTCAACTGTAGAAAACTACAAACTCTTTACAATGGAGATAAAGGGCAATTTTTCCTGTAGAATTCTCTTCCCACTTACCCCTACATCCTCATTTATGTGTTTGCCTTTTAATCTGAAATTGCAAGCAGAGAAGAGGTTTCACAGAGTCCCACAGAGGGGCTGCCTGTGCCCCCTAAACCATGCACCCAAGGCTCGCACAGCCCATTTTGTGTTGTGGAAATGGCCTCTGGAGGCCTGGCTCTTGTTTGTGAACTACAACTTTTTAAGGTCTCTGCAATTTCAAATGACTGTAGATAGTGTAGGGAGCAATTGTGCCCTCAATGCTTGCTGCAGGCCCCAGCAAACAGGACTGATGCTGGTGGCTGGAGTCGGTGTCCTGGCCAGTATCACTTCAAGGAGAGAGCTCCTGATGGATGCTTTGGGGAAGCAGTTAGTTGGGTTCACGTTCCTAAATCAATCCGTGAGAGGCAAGCAGGGTGTACAGAGGTACTGACTCATTTCTTGATCTGAAGGAACACTCTTCACAGATAAAAATGTCTCAAAATTGTCAGGCAACAGATGTCATGTTACAGGCAGAAGCAAAAGGATAGAAATCTCCTGTTTGGTTTAGTAAAAGGTATTAATTTTACTTTTATCTTCATCCAGGTGACGTTTCCACAGCTGGCTGCATGCAGGAGAGGAATGCTGGGTGGGCACACTCAGCAGCACCTTTCTCTGGAAGCTATGGCTCTGAGAGTGGTCAGCCCTCTGACATTGTCCTTGCAGTGGCAACACAATCTGAATTAAAAGGGACTTCAGTTCAACTCCATTTTTGCTCTTTTTCACCTTTGCAAGAGAAGACAAAACCTGAAGAAGCTCTGCTGTTGGGCTCGTATTTGATGCCTCCTTTCCCATTGCAAAGGGGAACTGCTGTAAGAAGTCTGAGCAAAAACTGTTCCCTCCACACTGTCATTTAAAATAAAAAGCATGCTGCAGACACCACTTCTGTCCTTTAGATGAATGCCTGACACTTGTCAAGCTGGTGTGGAGTTCAAGGATGGCCAGCCACGAGCACAAACAGAGGCTGCTTCCTCTGGACCTCCACCATGGAAAACTGAGTGCAGGTCTAACAGGACTCTATCAGAGGCTTTAATTTTGTTCTCAGAGGGCATTTTTATTAGCTTCCTGATAGAAGTATTGAGATGATTGGAGAAATATTTTTCGGTCTAATCCTAACTGTCTGCGAGAAATTAAAGACCAAAAAGAAAAAGGTGGCTGTTGAAAACCAACCTGACTTGCGCTGCTAACTATGTTGTGTAGCAAGTGATTAAAAAAAACCAACCAACAACAGAAAAAGGAAAAAACCCCCAACAATCCAGAACCAGAAGGCAAAGGGAAGGTAGCAGTAGCAGGATAGTGTGCTGGAGATTCCCTGAGCTCCGTTCCCAGCCGCCTGTCGTGAGTCTGAGAAGGCTCAGGTAGCTCTCAGGAATGAAACCCTGCAGGTCTGTGGTGATGACATACCCACCTGCTACAGACCAGAAGATGGTTCTGACACAGCTCATTACATTTCTATTTCTGACTATATCCATTGTTGGGTTTAATGAATAAGCGATGTTTTGAACTGATAAAAAGCCTGCAGCAAATTTCCCATTTTATGCTGTGATGAACAAGCCAAGAGATTCAGACAAGCTGTAAAAGGCCTTTAACATACGATTTCAGATGTAATTCAAAGTGGGAGGTGCTTCTCAGAGCTAACTTAAAAGTTTCTCTCACCTCCACCCCCAAAGTGGAGATAAGATTTCCACAGACTAAGCAGTGTTGTCTCTAAAACAAGACAGCAACTGCTACCAACACTGTTGGTAGTTCATTATCACAGGGAAATATCATGTATTATGAAATGTAAAAATGGCTATTAACTATTTCACTGCTAATCCTTTTAGAGATGAAATACTCCCTTTGTTTATCCCGCAGTGTGCATCTTCCTCCTCCTTCTCCCTGAACACCCAAGGCTGACCTGTCCCACACCCACCTGCTTATGTTACCAGGCTTGATCCTCACACCTTTGATCATGCAATTATGGGCTCCCCATAGGAAACCACTTGCTACACCAAAATCAGCAGACCAGCATAAGAAAAATAAGTGAAATATCAAAATAGATCTTTCTGGGGACTGCCACAAAAGCGGTGCAATTAATTTTTGCATTAAATTTATTAAAAGTCTGCCATCAAATGTAAACAAAGCTGCCACAAAACTTCTCTTCTGATTTAGGATGTTGATGTCAAAGACTGTCCTGACTTCACTGCACAGTGTGGGTCTCGTTGTAGTAGATTACACAACAGCCTGGTAGAGGTAGAAAAACTCAGATCTGAAAATACTTACTAGTTCATACTCACAAATGTTTTGGGGTTTTTTCCAAAAGCTCAGCAGTAGGTGCTCTTTTCTGTGCCTCAGAGACAAAGAAAAATGAAGTCATAACAGCCCTCAGACAGATTTTTATGAGTCTAAAGGCCAAAAGCAATGTCTGGCACAGATTATTTAACTGGACTAAAGGGGAAATTAAATTCCCTCTGAGGCAGGGAATTTGATTTACCATTTCCTTAAGGCTTTTGGTAGAATTGAGAGCATGAGAGCCTGGTCTGGTATGTGATGCCACAAGAGGTTTTGCCACTCTCACATCTTGGCAGGACAGACTGACCATTGTGGATAGGGCTTTTCCTGCCTGTCAGAAAGAACAGAAAGAAACAGACTTTACCCCACAAAGGACTTCTCTGGGATTTCGGTCACGGCTTCTCTCTGTAGAATCTATTTTCCCAAGATAATACTAAGCCCTGGAAAAGGAGCAAAACCCAACAATAATTCAGACAAGATGAAAGTGCTCCTGGTAGTTTGCAAAAAGGCGCTGAAGGAGAGGGTGCCTTCCCCTATTCCCAAGGAAACACGTCCATGACTGAGAAAGGTATTTTTGTGTTCGGATTGCTTCTGAAGTCCCCAAAGGTTTCATAGTTTTTCCTTATGCATATGTGCCTGCTTCCCTTGTAACTGTGGTCTTCCCACAGCCACCTTCCCTACCCTGGCTCCAAGGTGACTTATGGGGGTGTGTTAATGCCCCTCTGCAGCACCCAGGATTGGACACTGATGGGAAAATCTATATAAAACAAGTAACCAAACACTTCCAAAGGTAATGACGTCTGCGTGTGATTACTTGTTTGGCTGCAGTGGCTGAAGCTGTAGCTGCTAACTCAGCAGACTGTAAGTAGACACTATTGTCTTTTCAGTGAGTTCTGGCTGCAATTCAGGATGTTAATAATATCTAGAGAGCTATACGAGGCTTGGATCCCGTCTATCAGGAACCAAGTCTCTGTCCACATACAGTTACAGGAGGAAGACTGGGGAGATGATCTTGCTGACAGTTCCCTAATTTAGCAATGAGTGGCAGGAATTCATTGGGGAGATCTGTACCAAGTCCATTATTTATTAAGCTATCACTTAGGATCCAGAACGGGTGTATTTATTTGTAGGAAAGTCTGTAAAAATCTTGATGGCTGTTCTAACATATGTTTATGCATCAGAGTCAATGCTAGGGGGATGCTTTCTTTATAAATTAGGAACAAAATATCTCCTAAAAGTTAAATATCTGGACATGTTGTTATATTCTTTCCCCAACACTTACAGCAGCACTGGGAGAACACCCCAGCCAAGCTGACGGGCAGCCAAATATAATTTATGGCTTTTTTTAAAGTGATTTGTTGACTTCATGAAAGGCCCTGTCAAAAAGAACAGTCCCCTGAGTCCTAACGATGATAACAGTTATATTGCATCAGCGCTGAAAAACTCTTGGATAACAGTGAACCTACCCTAAGAAATCTTTTTAAAGTGCCTGAACATTGGATTTTCTGAAAATAAATGGAACTCAAGCTATTGTTTCATAGTTCATTTCAGTTTTCTTCATTCTTTGTTCATCTTATTTTCCACTAATTGGAATACTCTCTCGGTAGCGTGAAAATAGTGTCACTTATTCCAGTTAATTAAAAATAAAGATGTGTGTTGTTTAAAGGAGATGCTGCTAACAAGGACATGTTTAATTTCTCTTACGTGCAGTGTTGAATTTGCCAGTGATATCAACATGTTTGTGTCTGCATCAGTCTGACCGAGAGCGGGACACTCCTGAGCCTCCTATCAGCTGCATTTCTCCTCTTGGTGTCTGACTGAAGCAAAGGGCAAGCCCCACGTGCTGTTTGTGCCTGTGCTGTTCAGAGCTCCCTCACCCAAGGGCAAGATACACGTCCCCTGCTGTATCTGACCCGCATCTTGGGGAGCTTCCAGCCACCAGACCCCAGCTCCCCCGCCACTGTCCTCCTCGTCCTTGCCCCATGACTCTGCTGCTGGAGCAGCCTTGCCTCTGCCTGGCTGTGAGAAGAGAGAACACATCTGCAAAAGACCATCTGCTTCCTAAGGTCTTTTCTCCTCATATCATTTTTTAACAGTCTTATCTCCATTAAGTTCAATGCTCTTGTTTCCTTGGTCAGAGTTCTTCCTGGTGGAAATACAGTGCTTCAGTCAGAATATTGTCTTTTAAATCTTGGTAAATTTGCATGTTTTCTCTTGTCTCCCCCCTAACTTTACCTGAACCTGCACCCCAGATTTACTGTCCTGCCGATCTGCAGGTTTTCATTATCCTGACTACTTTTCTGTAGGTCTTACTTGGTGTTGCTGAATGTTAGGATTGCGAAATCCTAGCTTACAGATAAAACAATATCACAGGAAGAATTATAAATATGTTCTTGTCCAAGCACATAACAATGAGCAAGCCTGACTGTGACAGTTTGGATCTCTGGTTTCCTCCTACCACCGTGGGAAAAGGAAGCTGCTTCTGTGCTTAGACAGCAGCGATTGCTTTCTACATCGGTGTGGTAAAGCGGGGGTCAGCCCCTCCTCAGCCCTGCCAGCTCCTGCTCCGCCGCCTGGCACCGGTGTGTGACCGGGGCCCTGCGCAGCCGTCACAGCCACACCGGGCCAGGAGGCACCTGGCCCTTGCAGAGAACACCCACAGCACTCAAAACAGCTCAGGGAAGGAGCGGGGATTCTTGCAAACTGCTGTGATTGCAAGTGTGTGAGATTAGTCCCGGGGCCTGACATGAACTCAGGCAAAGCAGCTTCACAGCCCCATGCCCTTCACTAGGGTGTCTTCTTGATTGGGTTTGGGTTTTTTGTGGAACGAAAAGGAAATAATTGTATTAAAAATGGTATGTCTTGTTCCTTCATTTTAGGGAAACACAGAACAAAAATCAAATCCATTTTGTGGAGAGAAAAAAAATAAAAGTATTTTAAGGAAGAATATATGTTTTTGTACAATTTCTTGTGGAGAAGAACTCCTAGTATTAATTAAAGAGCCAAAACTTGAACCATTGAAACAAGTGAGACTTCTGTCATTTACTTCAGGCTGAGCAGGTTTTCATACACTTCATAAACCATTACAGTAATTTTCTTTTACCATCTAAACAGTTAAAGTGCTGTGCAACCCACATGGCTAGGTTCTTGTTTTCTCTGAACAACGTAGATCTCCCTTCTTTTATTAGTAGGTACAGCTGGGCAGAAGGTGTGTTGCATAGTTTGGTGTCTTTGTGGAACCAGAAAAGAGCACTGGATTTTGGTCCTGCAAAAAAAAATACTCAGTGTTGGCGTTTTTCCCCTCTCTTGGAGGTAAAACTACTCTAACTGTTGGAGGGGGGGTTGTTAGTGTTGGTGTTGCTTCTAAAGGTTATTTCTTGACATTCACATTCCACAAATAACAGGAAGGATACCGTGGTTAACATGTGGTTGCAATTCTGGAAAGTGGCAATACAAATTACAATCTGTGATTCTATATTTTATTGTCTCACCAATATCCATGTTAGATCTGCATAAATTGAAAGTAAAAATATTGTAGGAAACTTTAAAAACATTTTTATAACTATCAGTATAAATTCACCTTGACCCTAGGAATGTCAAACTATGACCCTGGCCAAAGCATCACAATGATGAAAATCCTAGTACAATTTATTTAATAATTCTCTTGATGATCCAAGTATCAGATTACATCTATTTCATCTGTTATGGCATGTGAAGAGGAATGGAATTATGCAGAAAACTTTTATTATTACTAAAATCGTAACTCTGATTTGCAACTACACCATTTTATGTAGTAGCATTCAATATTTTGAGGTGTGGAATTGGATTTCTGAATTTGTATTCCGTTCTTGAAACTGGTATAGGAATTTTGGCACAGGGAAGCATTTCCCATAATCAAACCTTTGGTGATGCCCAGATATGAATGTGCCTTCAGTGTGCAGGGTGCTCTTAAGAACCTTTTTTTCCTATGCTACAGCCAGTAAAGCTTGTTTGGAAGAGCCTTGCTAGGCCAGAACATCAGACACTACGTTCCAGTCACAGTTCTCCCATCAGCTGCTGCCCTCAATTGCTCTCTTTGGGCCTGTGCAATATAGCAAAGGTTAAAGCATACAAACAGCTGAGTGGGCTCACTTTATCTTTGTTTTGAAATCATAAAATCTCTCTAATTTAAGAGGTAGATAATGGTTTTCCTGGGGAGAGTCAGGTGGCTGAAGCCATACAAGCTGGGTGGATTTCAGATTGGACATTAGGAAGAAATTCTTCACAGAAGGGGTGATTAGATACTGGAATGGACTGCCCAGGGAGGTGGTGGAGTCACTGCCCCTGAAGGTGTTTAAGGAAAGACTGGACGTGGCACTTAGCGCCACGGTCTAGCCGACAGGGTGGTGATCGGTCACAGGTTAGATTCGATGATCTCAGAGGTCTTTTCAGCCCTTATCGATCTGTGTTTCTGTGATTTACCTGGGCTCACCGGGGGAGAGCAGTAGGTGGGATGGCCAGCGCTCCTGGGGGAGCTCACAGGGACAGAGATAACGGGGGATTGAACCAGCGGACAAGGCAGAAGCTCCGGGGTGTCTGACAGGCAGGCCACCGAGTTCGAACATGACGCAATCTCAGAGACTGCTAAACATTTTTTTCTTGTTGTTACAGGCGTTTTTTGTGAATCCTGAGCTCACGCCTCCCTGCCGACAGCCTCCCTCACAGACAGCCTGCCTGGGGGGAGGCCCGTTCGCCGCCTTCCCGCGGCCATACCGGCAAGGTCTAGTGAGGCCTTCCCCGTCTCGCGGAGCCGCCCCTGGCCCTCAGCTCCCCTACCCGTGGCGGTGCCCTCGGCCCCGCGCCCCCTCCCTCAGCCAGCGGAGCTCCGCCCGGCGGCCCCGCTCTGCCTACCTGGAGCCACCTCTATGGTGCGGGGCGGGGCCGGGTGGCGGGGG
>VWPU01020748.1:0-25038 GCA_013398955.1 Callaeas wilsoni
CAGTCTTAAGTTGCGCCAGGGGATGTTTAGGTTAGATGTCAGGAAAAAATTCTTCACTGAAAAAGTGATTGGGTGCTAGAATCATCTGTCCAGGGAGGTGGTGGAGTCACCATCCCTGGATGTGTTTAAAAAAAGACTGGACATGGCACTCAGTCCATGGTACTAGCCTTCTGATTCCCTGTCAATAAAGTGAATTCCAGTGGTCTGAGGGGTAGGTCTGATAATTAAATGCTGTGACATATACAATAGTAGAAAGATCACTCAGCAGCTGGCAAAAAAGTCTAGAAGAAACTGTCTAAGAGAATTTTTGTCTGCAATGATTTCTGCAGGCTGCAAGATTCAAATGATAATTTGAAAAAAAAGTGTTCAATAGCATGTATCCATCATTGGACCTATTGCTAAAATAATTAATTAATTAATGCCATATTGCTTCTCTGAATTTGGGATGTAGTAGTAAAGAATGGTATCATCACAATTCACACAGAGCTGTGCAGTGTGTTCCATACTCTCCTACCTCTATCCAGAAAGAAGCTGAATGATACCTCTGCAACTTGCACTTAAAATTAGCCATAGTAACTCACTGATTTGTTTGAACATATCCTCCAGCAAACAGATTCTCCAGCAAATAATGTTTTCACCTCAGAGCAATTAAACCCGTGGAACAGGATTTCACTTGAATACGTTTACTGCTCTAATCCTGCCTTTGCCATATGCTGATTTCCCCCAGAGGGAGGAAGTCTGAGTACCATGCAAGATTTTCCAAATAGAATAATAAATGGGTGGGTATTTGAGCTCTGAAAGGATGTGAAGCCCTGAAGCTGGCATAGCTGATTTGGTATTTCACTTGCATAGAATAAGCCCAACATTTTCCAGCATGTTTTCAGCTCAGAAACCTGTGTGTGCTTATGCAAAACATTGCCAAGAACAAATGAAAGTGAAGCATACATGACAAATTAGTGAACAGGTCAGGCCGCTGCTATCTCACTTTCCCAGGTGTGGAAGGTTTTACGAACTTTTAAGTACTGTAATTAACAAGTTTCTCCTGGAGGGCTCTGCGGGAAGGGGAACCTGTGCCCAGACCCTCTTGCCCGACATGGGCAGGGCTGTTGGCAGCCAAGCCAGATACTCCTCACAAGGACACACAGCCCTGCTCCTGCCATGAAACAGCTTCTTTATCCTGCTCAGATGCAAGGGGATGTTATTTGGATGCTTTTCTGTGCAATGAGGCTGCAGAAGGACTGGCAAAGGGCTGTGGACAAGGAGAAGGTTAATGCTCCACCAGTGATGCACCTCAAGGCTGCAGTTCAGTGTGGGCAAGATACTCAAGGAGAGAGGAAACCTCATTTTTCTTCTACTGCTTATAGATAGCAAGATTTCCAGGCACAGGTTGTCTCTGGGCATCACTATTTCAGTTATATATTCGGTATATAACTGTAATAATTAGAGATAGCTGGTCCCACAGGTCTGGGATGGTCCTTGGTGTGTGTCCAGCTCCCATTTCAGTAAAAGCAGTGTGGCCTGTGGCTGCTCCATGTTGATGCTTTAAGGAATCCCCAAATTCATAAGTTTTTTCTGCCTTTCCCCCAGTCTATCCTCTAGGAACCTCTTCTGTGCTTTCAGGCAGACTCAGAGAAGGCTGCAGGAAGTCTCTAGCTCAACCAATTCCCTCAATCTGAAAATACGAGGAATGTAATTGCTGTTACCACTTGTAACAGCCTTAAACTTGTGCAAAGTTAACCAGTGGCTTTAATGGGGCTACTCTCCAGTTAGATTGTGTTCCTGATTCATTACTTTACTCCCTTCATAGTTTTCTGGCACTTTGATACCAAATGATCCTTTGCTCTCAAGGATACAGAGCACATGTTTCTGTGAAGCACATTATAATCTCACTTACAGACACAATTTGCTCTGTGAGTGGTCATGCCACCTCCAGAGATCAGCCTAGTAAGGAGGACTAGAGAAGAAAATGTGCAAAAATTGAGTTTAGTAAATTTTTATGGTAATGAATTTATATATATGTTATGATGAAAGGGAAGAGATTGCTATACCTCAGCTAGTAGCATATACTTCATTAATTTTATTAGGCAAAATTACTTAAGACTTCATCAATATCAAATGCTAGTCCCTGCCCAGAGTGTATCACAGCACTTATAAGCATCATTATTTGCCAGAGCATATGCTTGCAGACATGTAGTAGAAGTGAGATCACTCTAAAGAATTCAAATGTTTATTTATATGTCACTCGATTTCATGGATGCATGGGAGTTTTAAAAGTATTTCAAGGAGTTGTGCATTTCATAAGTATTTGTACCTTATTCTGAAGATCTTAGCCAGCAAAATATATCAGCTGGGTATGTCAGGTATTTTTGGTTGGATGAAAGTTTATGGGGTCATGGTCCCAGACTGCAGAAACCCTTGATTTTTGAGATGCTTAACACCTGTGCTCTGGCTGGAGTCAGTAGAAGAAATTTGACTCACATACGGTTATCGAGGGCCTGGGCTTCATTTCTTCTACTCCTGCACTCACTAAGTGGGGTATTCATGGGCTTAAACACTTAAGACCTACGTAATATCAATTATTCACCTCCAAGCCTTGCAAATGAAGCATTGACAGCAAGCCCTTTCAAAAAAAATGGGAAAAATCATCAAAATCATGAGGCTGGGTCTTGTTCCCACAGAATTCAGAAGCAGAAGGTACATCTCTCTATTTCAGACTATTTATTAATTAGAGCACCAGATTTTTTTCACCACACCAGGCAAAAACACTCTTACTTGTCCTAAGAGCTGAGACCATCCAAGGGATTTTAGAAATGGCCACACAGATGGATTTGTACTGGAGCGAGGCCAGTGGAACTGGTTAAGGCTGGTAGTACCCAGGTTAATTGGACACAAGTGTGGCAGGAGGAGTAGTGCAGTACAGTGCAGAGCAGCGCGGCTCTGCTCTGCTCTGCTGAAGGAAGTTGCCTGTGAGCAGGCTCAGACTAGGGCCAAAGGCTCTGCATTTACCTTAGGTCAAGGTGTTGTTAAATTTGGGAAGGCAGGTAAGAGTTTCCCTATAACAGAATCCTTTTCCTAGAGGTCAAATCTCTCCCTGTTGGTCTGGGTATGTGATGCTGATAATCTGCTTTGGTGCAGCTCAGAGCTGAAGTTCCAGGTAAGGGCTCTGATCAATTGTCTCTCTAGAAGTTTTAGTTTTGGCATTCTGATAATAACTGAGTTTTGGAGAAGGGTTTTCCCAACAGAATTTAAAGGGCTTTCTCTAATGTCTTAAGGATGGAAGAGTTAATCTAAACACGGTGAACTCTCTGGAGTATAATATTTTTGCTGTTATCTCAGGGATGGATTGAGGCAGGATCCCTTTCATGAGAGCTCAGATTTCTAACAGGAAATTTGTAGGGTTCCAGACCTAAAGGAGCTATTGCTGGGATAGGAGACTGCCTACCTATTTTGTGGTGTTTTCCCTAATTCCTGGTTCCTCACTTGTGGTTTTGATTCACCAGGACACGGTGGGCTGCCAGTTTACAGAGGAGGGAGCAGCTGCTGAGCTTCTGTGCCACCTCCTCTCTGCCCTGAGTAGCTTTCTACAGTATCTGACAAAACCCTTATTTGTTCATCATTAATCTGTGCTCACAAAAGCAAAAAAAAAAAAAACTTCTGAAAAACGAACTATAATGTGTTGCTGTGACGAGGAAATCCATGGACCCCCAATGTTTAATGTTAAAAACCTCTGAAATCAGTTTCCTAATTAGTTGTGCTCTGTGTCCGTTAGTGTCAGGGATTTTAATGTTGCTGCAAGTGTTGAATTTGGTCACTCTGCATGCAGCCAGTTATCCTGGAGGTCCTGTAGCCTGGTTTTAGCCCTGATGCATCCACAGTGGGCTTTGAGCTGTGATGTTTAGAATTTCACCTGGGTGCAATTCTTTCTGGCAATATTTTTGCTGATGTGGTTCCTCTAAAGCTAAAAGAGCAGTGAATGGTTTGTAAGCACAAAAAAAGGCCTCTTTGTGAGAAGAAAGCTTGTCTTAGCTCTGCAAAGGAGCATTGTGATTTTATGTGCAAATAGCTGGGAAAATTTCAGCTGGAAAAAAAAACATGTCAAGATTTTAATAAAAAGAGCTTTCTGGTGCTCTTACTCAGAAGAACCATATGCAGAGTAGTTGGTGTGGGTAAGTGTTCTCTGTGCTGGACTCTGCTACCCCAGAGAACAAGATGTTCTGTGAGGTTCAAATCAAAATTTATATACTTCATATGTTCTCCTTGTCTAATACTATGTAAAAACACACAGCTCTGACATGGGGCATTTTTTTTTCCCCTTTCCCACTTTTTTGCTCAGGCAGAAGGATTCTCATTCTGGTAAATCTTTATCCAACTGAATGAAAACATGGATTTTTTTTTAAAAAATGCGAGGGAGGGGAAGTAATTATTAGACCTTGTGACAGAATTTTGTTCTTATCTGCAGCTCCTACGGGATTGGGCTGTTGAGGTTCCCTGGTCCAGCAGCCCTACCCGGAGGTGCTGCCTCTGCCATTCCTGATTCTGAGAACTGCTGCAAAGAACTCATTTGCAGGGCTAAAGCCTTTTTTAGCATGATAAATTCTATTTTTTCCCCCCTACATCGTTACTTTCCAACATCACTTTTTCCTTTTTAGTATAACTAGGCCAAGTGGGATAAAGCAAGGAGTAAGTTTCTGCTCCTCAGGTAAAATTTATGGCTTTTGAAAAGCTCCTGTGGCTCAGGATGTTAATTGTAACCTGGGACTAGAGCTAGAAGTAGTAAATCTTTAATAACCTCATGTGCCCCTGCTGGGAAAGGGGGAAAGATTGAACAGTCTGTTCCCCTAAACACATCACTGTGATGTCCCTTGGTACCAGTTTTGGTGATGGCACAAAACTTCGAATTTTTTAAAAAATCCTAAAAGTAGTCCAAGACATGCATATATGAACAAAGGCTGTCTCCAGATTTCTCCAGTGTTCAAGCAAAATTTGATTTTGTCATGGTGACACAAGTGGGAGGGCAGGAGTCATGGATCCTTCTAGGAAGAGGGAGGAAAGCTCAGCTGGGGAAGCTGGGGAAAGGAGCCTGTTCAAGGACTGGTTCCATGGCTATAGCTTCAGTCACCGTAACACATGGCTGGATTTCATCCTCCTCTGTTTTACCTGGGGCTTATCGTGTTCCTATGCACAGAGACAAAAATCCATTTTCAGCCTTCTCCCCTGAATTCCTTTCCCCTTTATAATTTTACTGTGTATTTAAGGAGGCATCTGCAAATCCACCCCCAGACCAGAAGTCCTTTGCTGTAGGCAAGCACAAAGCAAAAACATGTTGTCTGCCCCAAAAAGGTTTGCAAGGTTATATTTTTGTAAAAGTAAATCCATTTTCCTCAGATTTGTTTTTCATTCTGAGGTGGTAAGTTAATCTATTCTGCCGTTTAGCCGTGAATTAGATGCTAGAGTCATTTGAAGAGTATGAAAGAGGGTTAAAAAACTGTAACAGTCTTCTAAAAACTTAAAATAAGCAGGTTTCATGACCCAGCAGATTAATTCAGAGAGAATCAAGTGATACCTGGCAGAGGTAAGACATCTGATGAACGGCTCCGGTACAGGAGGGCAGATAATGTCAGCTTCATTTGCAAGTAATTGTTTTTGTACGTGGCTGGCATAAAATCTGCAGCAACCCGGCATTTCAACATGCTCCTCAGTACAAATTGGCAGCAAATGCAGATGCTTTAATATTCAACCAGCAGCACTTCAACTGTACCTAATTAATTTATATAAAAATCTATCTATTGGAGAGAGAGAGAGCATGAAAACCACTGTAAAGCTGGAATGTTGCTAAAAGCATATGACTCTGCAATTTTTTCTGATTTTCAAAGCGTGAGTTTATTGCTGGGCTGCACACACCAAGGTAGGGCAGGTAATTCAAAACTGGCTCAGGAGTTAAGGCAAGGCAGGGACTCCAAGTATTTTTAGCTCTGAGACAGTTTCTAGTTCATAGACAGAAAATAATCACCTGATGCCTGCTTGTTCTAGTCTGCAAACTAAGCTGTTAGTCTCATTTTGTTCTTTATAGACAGATATGCTCATCATCCAAGAACTGCCTACCAGATTTAGCACTAATTAACTGTGGTGCTGGCCGTCTTTGCCCAGACATGTAAATGAGAGAGGAACACAGATGTTAAAATATCCATTTATCCTCAGATTTTGCTCCTTTTCTCTCTTTTTTTTTGGTCCTTTGTTGTATTTGCTCTTGTACTTTGTTGTCAGTTACGTCTGAGCACTGTGAAGGTTAAGGAATGTGGCCCTTTATCTTTTGGAAAAGTGATTTTCACAAACAATCACTATTTTTATGAAGCCTTGAGAGCAGCCGATGTCCTGTCAGTGGTTTGGGTTGAGGCACTTTGGGTTGAAGCCACAGATGGGGATGATTGAAGCTCTGTTATGCAGAAGAACTTTGTGAAAGGCAGAAAAAACCTTGTATCCCTCCCCAGGCTTTTTTGCCATCCTGCTGCCAGGTACAAATACCTTCCAGGGAAAGGACCTGCTGTTAGCAAATACCTGGGAACCTTGGAATAAATTGTTGGGATTCAATGACAGACCCATATGTTGATACATCTCGAGTTCTCCTTGATCCTTATAAATCCACAGTCATCACAGGCTGTCTTTTCAAGTTTCACTTTCCTTATGTTGTGCCAAGTCTTAGGGAAATGTGGGGTTCTGTGGGCTTCAGGAGTTGTACAAACTGTGATGCAGAACAGGATTTAGATGTTGGTAATGTGGCTTGATCATGTCTGAATGATGTGCTGTTGCCTTAGTAAACGTTTGAAAGCAAGCTATTTATGTAAAAGTTAAAACTCTGCTGACTATTTGACTGCCTGAATGAAGAGTCTGAGAGTTCAAACCTCTGTTTCTCTCTTTACTTTTTTCTGGCTGCTAAATGATTTTTATTGTATTTCATTTTATTCAATAACCTTATCACAGACTTGAAGTGAATTTATCCCCTGCTTTCCCTCCTCAAACAGAAGCTGATGAGGTCTCAATTTTCCAAATAGGCTTCACTTACAGTTGCAGAAACCTCTGAAAATTGAGGCTGCTTTCCTTCCCCCACTTGCAGTTCCAGAAAGTAGATGGTATGCAGTGGTATGAGGAAGACAGCCCAAAGCTTTTCAATTAAAAGCTATTTCCAGAGCTGGGAGATGTCCTTTGTCAATGGAACAAGTGCAGAGCAAAGCAATGGCTTTTCATTTTCTTTGATTCAATAATCTGAGGTTCAGTCCCAAGCAATACCCTTGCTCTGCTTGTGTTGTGGTTCAGCATTGCACCATCTACTTCCAACCAGCATAGAACTGGAACTAATAACACAAAATGGGAAAAAGCACATTACTGATTACTGGGGGGGGGATATATCCTACTTCATATAGCTCTTTTGAAATTATTAAAAATGAAGAAGCAGTGAGTTTTAATTAGGCACTTTTTGGCAAAATACGGACTGACTTTGTTTTCTTTAGTGGGCTGTGATTGTGTATCCATGTATTTCTTTACTGCTACTTGGAAAGAGTCATATTTTTACAGGAACATAACCCATTTTCTCTTTATTGTAATTGTTTTGGAATAAGAAGTAATCATCCAGGACCGAACAACTTGCTTTACCAAACATTTTGTTCTCAATCCTAGTAAATTGCTTTGAGAATTGAACAAAGCTCTGCTCAATCATGCAACATATCCATTCCAAAGAACTCCAGGAAAGTAAACTTGCCTTAGCCCATTGCAGTAATCTTTTTTACTTCTCAAAGATAAAACTGTAAGAGCATGATTCCAAATGCACAGGAATCTGCACTCAATGAAGAAATTAGTTTACTAAAACAACTTCATGTTCCTCATCTAAATGCCCTGACCTGACAAGTGTTTAACTTCTAATTTATTACTAATAGAGCAATTCTGCTGTGATAGAACCTTCTCTTTGTGGGTATTGGTGTTTTGCAGTCAGGAATGAAGGTGTTGAGCTCTTCTGGAGGGACTTGCATGGGAAGGCAGAGAGTGGAGGGGATGGGGTGTAAAACAGGAGTCACTGAACTGTGCTTTTTATTGGCAGTCTGTCTGAAGATACTGCCTGTACTCCCTGTGCTCCAGACAAAACCCCACAGGAGCATGCTATCCAGATAATATAATTTGCCTTTTTTTGGCCTTTTTTTTTCCTTGTTTGTGGCCTTTTGTTTGTTTTTGGGTTTTTTTTTTTTTTTTGGTCCTATATGTACCAAGTTGATATTTGTATGGATGGGAAAATCTTGTTTGAAATCTTTCCTCTTATGTGCAAGCACATTCCCTCTAAAATTGGACTTTCAATCTTTCAACTTTTTTTCTTCTCCCCTTCCCATGTCACTTGTTGGCTTTATTCGTTAGTTAAGTCAGAAATTGAGTGTACAGACTCCACATCATGTTCTTGTACTGGTCACAGTGCAGCCACTGGCACATGTGCTCGCTCATCTTCTTAGGGAAGGAAAAAAGGTAATAGAAGTTTCTATGGAATAAGAAAAGTGATATTGGAGGTAATTATTGTTCACAGAAATGCAGTGTTTTTCAAAGAGCTGTGTGAAGGTTTCTTGTACTTTATCATTTCTGTTTGTAGCTATGGGAGGTTGGTAGTGATAGCTTGAAAGAAACCATCCACCTATTGAGTAAATAATATTTTATAGTTTAGTACAGAGTTCCTTTCCTATTTCTTTTAAAGATTATAAAATTGTGAATATGACAGGAACAAAAAGTTAGGGTTTTGAAACCACTGGGGTGTAATAAGCTGATAATGATAGAGCCCTGGAAAAGGGCAGTGCACCTGGGCATTTTCAGAACCTATGTAAATACAGGTTGGTGAAATAGCTAAATAATGTTCATTTTATCACTACAAGTGTCCTCCAACTCTGGGCAAAGTTCTGCTCTGTCTTCAGTCTCCTGCTCCACAAGGCTTCTGTTGTGAAATAGCAGCATCCTTCATTAGCAGAAGCTGTTTGTGGTTTGCTCTTTCTACAAACTCCCACTGAAAATGTTCACAGCAGTGTCTTAGTTCTGCATGGCACAGATAAAGTCAAATCTGAGTTCTAGAATGTCGTAGAAAAGACAGGTTAAAATGCTTTTAGTAAAATCTAATGAAAGTTTTGTGCTTTTAAATAAGTCTTGCAAATTAAAGCTCCTTTAAGCCTGAGACACCCTATCAAATGCAATCTGACTTAAAACTCTAGAAATGTGTTTTCACACACTTGGAAATTGGGCTAATTTTTCTTTATACACTGTTTGCACATACAGTAGACTTGAGTATTGCAAACAACAACAACAACAACAAATTTTGTGAGCCAGGACTCAGAGCTTAGTCTGGGAATCTGCGTGGCCAAACATGTAAAATCTGAAGATTTTCATTAATCTGTATATACTAATAACATTAACATGTATAAATGGGAAGCTATAAGTGAATTCCCTCCATTTCCTTTTGGATAATGGAAAAATAGACCATAAAAATAAACAGGTGAACAATATTGTAGTATTTTCAATTAACACCTTCCCTTGTTTCTTGCAATTAAAATTAATTAATTGTCATCTGTCCAAAAAACTGATTGATGAATCATTGTGCATTTATTACTGTTGAAGACTTTTCCTTCATAATCTATACCCATTTTATGTTCACATACAATGCCTTACTTCCAGTTCCTGGATAAGGTAAGGGAAAAGTGATTATCTGTCAATATCCATGTTATTAGTGTTGGGAATTTGTGCAAGGAAATAGAACTTGAGTGGATAATGAACATAAAGGGTTGCAGAGAAGCGCTGGTATCTTGAGATTGAGATGGGCTGGTGCTGTCCTGGGCACCCTCTGGTAAAACCATCTCAGAAGAGTAAATAAATGTGGGATCCATCAGAAGGACAATGGCAGTGCAACGAAAAACATATTTATCCATGTCACTGTTTAAAGACAAATTTGAAAGAAGAAAGATATTTATAATAGTTGATGTGATGAGGTTTGGAAACAACCTTCCTGTTGGAGTTGTGGAAGGCAGAAATCTTATCTGGTTTCAAGATAAAGCCTGTGGTTTGATAAAAGGGGTAATTATGCTGTGGTTTGCTGTCACAGGAGGGGGTACAGTAGGTACAGAAAGCCTGATCTGGAGCAGTGGAGGGAAAAAACTAAAAGAAAATAAATTTGAAATGTGAGGATTTTTTAACTTCATGTAAATTCAACACTGTATTTTCTCATTTGATTTCTGTTCAAAGTTAGAATTGCTCTTAGTAATGCACATAATTGACTTGGGTTTTTGGTGTCTAGAGAGGCACCTCTTCAACACTGCTTTTGGATTGCTGTCTCTTTGGATAAAAATCTTCAGGGAAAAGACAGCACTTTATCCTGAAATATTCTGAAGCTGGTGGTAGAGTGAGACTACATTACATTTCTGTAATACTTTACATCCAGCATTTCTCAACTTCCCAAATTGAAGCAGAAGGAAGTTGGGGAGGCTTATTTAAAGTACTTCTGTGAGAGGCAGAAGAAGTAGAAACTGTAAATTCCTATTTCTTATGTTTATATGGAATAATGTTGAAAGTGCCACATGTTGCCTGCAAAAGCAATCGGAGGTTCATTCCCAGTTCAGCCTGCAGGCAGCACTCTGGATTCCCGCTGGAACTGAAGTGAGTGCTCCAAGTCTGTGTTTCCAGAGCATCCATCTCGTGCCACAGGAAACACCACTGTGTTTGTTTTCAGCTTAATGAATTTCTCTAATTAGGGCCTTTGCAGGACTGTGACTGTGGGTCTGGTACTGGAGATGCAGAGGACAAGGACAAAATTGGGAGAAAACAAAATTCCCCATTGCCACAACGTCAGGGTCTGCTGCTGCTGTGCATCTGCATGGGGGACTGAAGTAGTTGATTGAAGACAGACATAAACAAGGCCAAGATGTTGAATTTTGAAGTGATGTTTTTCCCTTGTTTTTTTTTTTTTTTAAATAAGAAATAGAATACAAAACACAGTGGGTGCCATCAGCTGTTGAGAAACAGCTGGTCATTAAACAAAACAATTCTAATCTTGGTAGATTTTATGAGGTTAATAACTATATTTAAACTAGTTATTAGTGTGTGGGCAGGACTGAGGGAAATTACATTTTTCTAGTGAGGCACACTAGAAAAAGAGACAATTTGACCCTGTAACCTTACTCATTACTGGTCATTAAACAGAAGGCACCTCCTTCTTCAGTTTTGAGGGGTCTTGGGATATAATAACTGACAAGAGCTTGGTACTTTTGGTTTTTTTTCCTCTGTATGGCGTTTTCTGCATTCATGTTTAGTAAAGTGATTTTGAGGCATCACCCTTGATTGACGTGTCCCATCAGAACCATGGCTCATGCAGCATCTCTTTATGATTTGTGAGCATGGACTTATAATGCACATGAGTTGTTGTTGTTACTATTATTCTTTTTTCAGTGATGCACAGCCGTCCAGTAAAGCAGTTTCTCTTTGAGAATGGGCTATTCCTTCTCCTTCAAATTGTCCCCACACAGCTGGTTTTATTCCTTCCAATCATTTCATTTTTTGTTCCTAATTTACATAATTTTCATGAGCTATTAATATTTTTCATTAAGTAATGATGCATCAGAAATTCTCAGTCATGCCTCTATCTTTTAACATAGCATTATTTAAAGAGGGTTACACTGAATTAATTGGGGGCTGATACTTCTGAAATGTGATTGACTTTGTAAGTTCAAAGGATTTCTGGCAGATACAGATATTTTTAATTACAAGACTTTTCTACTATGTATGTGCATTTAATAATGCTATGCATTTAGAGAAAATAAACACAAATTTTACACACTTTGGTGCCGCATGATGGCACTCATCTTTTTCCTGTTCATCTTAATGAACTTTAGAAAACCATTTATTTCTCTACTGAAAATATTCTGTTCGGAGTTAAGATATTACATGATGTAAAAACAGGAGAAAAAAAAAAAACCCAGACGCAACCATTTCCCTTTCCCCATTATGTGATTTGTGGGTTTGGTTCTTGTGTTGTTTTGAGCTTATTTTCCTCCACAGACCAAAGGTAGCTATTATACCCTTTTAGAGAAATTTTGGTAAAGTCTTTTTTTGTAGTTGTTTTTGTTTGGTTGGAGTATTTTTGTTTGGTTGGTTTGTTTTGTTTCAAGGAATAATGATCCTTTTGTGGCTCTTTGGAGTATTTGAGATAGTACTGTGCCGCCAGAAGTAATTTCATAATGAGAAATCCATCCAGACCCCTTTGTACATTGATGACCGTTTAACGGCAAGTGGTGTTTGAGGAAGTACTAGGGATGGTGTGAGTGATGTGGTGCCCCAGGCCCAGGTCTGTTGGTGTAAACAAGAGGTGAGGGCTGTAAACTGAGCTTGATCATAGAGGCAGTTAATTATTTTTCTTCTATTTCTTTTTCATTTCACTTTTATTTCTCATTTCTGCTGACATTTTTGAATGCACTGTTTGTTCTTACTCATTTTGCCTGTTGTATCACAGCTTCACAGTTTTGTGTTCTGAATTTTTAACCTTTGTAGAAAATACAGGTAATGTGTTATTTTCACCATATTAGACATTGATTAGTCATTGACATTGATTGTGTTCTTATGTGTCTGAGAACACAAGATCTAGGTGTGCTAATTTGTATTTTAACAATAGCATTTATTCTGTATAAAGAGATTTATATCTGAGAGGAAAAATGTTTTAATTGCTGCTGGGCTACATAAGTGAAATGGGTACCAGCCCAGCCCTTTGAAACTTAATACAGTCATGACAAAGTCTATTTAAACTAGGTAACCAAATTCAGCATAGACTTCATCCTACACCAATACTGAGTTTGAACTAATATGAGCTTGTGGCAGTCAGAGAGTTGAGCAAAGAGAATGCTGTCAGGCAGTATTACAGATGCTGTAATCAGGAGGAGAAAGGCCATTTAAGTAAGTTCATGAAAACTTTGTCACTTTTGGTGATTTACCGTAACCTGGCTTTCAAGCATTGCAGTTTTTGTCTTATGTGGATATGTCAAAGATCTGCAGAAACAAACTGATCACACACTCAAGAAGCCAATTAAAATAAATGCTTTGTTTCATGGGATGTGTTACTAGTAACAGCAGTAAGCATCACTGAGAGAATACTGGAAGTTCATTAGGAAAGACGTTTAGCTTTTGTTTCCTCTTCAAACTAAATAATAAATAATTTGGTGGCTTGATTTTTTTTTTGTTTTTTTTTTTTTTTGTTTTTTTTTGTTTCTTTTTTTTTTTTTTTTGTGGTTTTTGTTGTTTTTTTTCTTTTCCCCTTGAAGATTTTAAATTATATTGAAGCACTTAAGATGAAATTAATCTAACCTATCTTCAGATTAGTCCGGTCCCAAAGAGCTGCCCAGACTCCTGCATTCCACAGAGATGGTGACAGCCATAAAGGGCAGTTCATGTCACCTGCCAGGGGTCCTGGATGTGTGGCCCAGGTGTCTTTATGAGCCTTGGCCCCAGCTAACCTGTCCTCCTCTCTCTGTCCTTCCTATCTCATTATGACTGGTCACTGAGGCCACCTGCTAAATCTGGCTTCAAAGACCCCACTGAAGTCCCCTACAGCACAGTTGAATTGCATCTTCTGTGAAATATTTTGTAAATTTTTACCTGAGACAGTTCAGTGTGTTTATTGGAATTAAACATACATGACCAGGTCACAGATTTGGCTGTGTGAAGCCTTGCTTTGGTTCTCTCTGCGGCTAGGGTGGGTGAAATGTGCTCCTGCAAGCAGCAGTCCTCAAATAACCACCTCGATGGTCAGCCTTGCAAGATGGTTGTGAACAGTCTATGTCCTGCATCCCAATAAACAGGAATCATGCTGAGCTGCTGGTTTGGCTCCTACAAGAGGGGAATAAAAATTCCATGGAAATCATACACAAAATGGAACTAACCCTCTTTCTAATGTCTCAAACGTCAGATTTGGAGGGGGGGGATCTAGAGGAAAAGTCTCTCTTCTTCTGTTTCTTGACCTCCCAAAATTAAAGGAAAAACTACATCAGTGTATTCAGGATTTCTTTTGCTGTTCCCTGCTCATGTTGATTTTGGATCATATCACATGTCAAAGTGCTGGACATTGTTAATCCCACTTTAGTGATTATCTTTCTTTGATTGAAGTTTTATTATTGCATTTTGAATGGCCTTGAGAAAGCCAGTTTACGATTTGTGTAGTTCCCCCAGAGGGAGACCTTTGCGTTACCTTTTTTAAGCAGTGCTCCTTGTTGGAATTACTGACGTGTCCATCACTCCTACGGGGTAAATCCTCTGTCTCTGGTATTGCTGGGGCTAGGGATTGTCTAAAGTGTGTCTCTGTGCCATTGCCCCCTTGATGTTTGACTGCCAAAAGACTGAGATGTAATACCAAGATCACCATTCCTTGGGGAGAAAGCGAGTGTGAGGTTTGAGGGTGTGTGCTCTGGTTCCAGCCACCCACAGCCTCCAAGGCTTGATTTTAATTATGACTTTCAACTCGAAGCCCTTGGTTTACTTGAACTTGAGGGAACCTTTCTGAATAGGGCTTTGATAGAAGATACCAGCTTTATTTTCTTTGTGGTTTGTGTGTTTGTTTTCCCTTAGGGGAGGGAGGGACTGAGCAGTGGAGCAGAAGATTTTCTTTGGCTTCTCCTGGTTGTGCTGGCATGGAGAGGGATCAGTCTGATCCTGGGAGCTGCCTTCTCCCTGGAGAGGGAGCAGAGACTGCTGATGTTGGGGTAGAGAGCTGCTTATACTCTCAGGGCACTGAAAGGGTTGTTTTTAAGAAGAACTAGAGCAGCTTGAGGGGTGAGGCTCCAATCTGGAGGGAAGAGCCTGCTCTGCAAGGATGTGTGTGTGTGGAGGGTGTTTATGGCCCTCTCTTAACGTAATTCTTTTGGCCAGTGGATCTGAGTTCTGGTTACTGTAAGAAGTTCTTTGCTTTAGGTCAGTTGAAATAAAGCTTTAAGGGATAAAACAGCCCCCCATGTTGTTTTTCAGGGAATTTCTGAAGCACAGATAGGGCTCCTGGTTGTTGAACAGCACTGAGGCTGTGTGTGCATGGAGCTGGGGTTTGGGGTGGCTCAGGGCTTCCCTCTGCCGTTTGCTGCTTTGCCCCTGGATTTCTGAGGCACAGCTGCAGACAGATCTGGAGTGGAACTGGGAGTGGCTTTTTTGATTACATCTGTTACTAGTTGCCTCTCCTAGTGTGGCTTTGCTTCACTTTTCTCTAAGGTACTGCAAAGCTTTATTTTTCTTAGAATCGAAGTTCGTCTTTCACAATGAGGCAAATCCACACCTAATGTTCTACTGCCCCTTTTTTTTTTTTTTTTTCCTGCAAGCAAATTGAGTCTGATCTGAGTGTTATGGAGTATTTGTGCTGCAGGAAGGAGATGCACTAATTGGATGGGTTTGGCTGGGTGTCGAAGCTTGAAGTGTCATAAGGAAGATGAATAGAGAGCAGCTGGGTTTGCAGCCCAAGCTGGATGCTCTCACTGCTTGCAGAAGACATTTAGAAAAGGATGGGAAGAACTATCAGGCTGAAGCTTTGTGTTTCTCCTCTGTGATCTTGGTATTGATTGTTGTTCTCCAGAGGGGCTCTGAGAAAAAAAGGGAATCTGAGGTGTCTGTGTCCTCTGCTCAGCTCAGTGAGAGCAGGATGGCTCAAGGATGGGAGGCTGAGGGAGAGGCAGGTCCTGAAGGGAGGAGGAAAGTGGTGTTTGTGTGTGTATATATATGTATGGTTCTTTCTATTTCCAATTTGCAACAGGATTAGCTGTAGATTTTCCTCCCTCCTGTCTGTGGAGCAGGTAAAGGACTGCCTCAAGCACTAATGCCTTCCTGCTTTGTGCTTGGTGGGTTAGTGCTGATCTCAAGAGAAAGGTCTACCTGATGTAGTGAGGTTGGGGTTTTTTTTCTTTTTTAAACAAAGAACTGGTCTGCCCCCCAAATAATGAAACCAATGAGTCTGTTCTTTGTGTGTGAACCTTGGGTGGAATAATTAAGCTAGTTTTGTTCTGAAAGCACTTACATATTGATCTGTGCTGGGAGACTGCAAATGCCATTCCCTGGCTGAAAGGGTTTGGTACCATTAGCATATGTTTCTGTTTCTTCAGTCAGTTCTTTGGAAAAGGGAAGGCTGAAAGAGCCTTACTGGAATATCTCAGAATGGGCATGAAATAGGGGAAAATGTCTTGTGATATTATGCTATGGACACAGAAGGGGTAAGATGTGTGGGTGCTGTAATATATTGCAAGAACTGGCATAGCTGGAAGTTCTAGAGGACACAAGAACTGGGGTAGAACAGATCTCAGGAGAGCCAAAGAAGAAAGATAACAGGTATCTGTTCTCTGAATTTGGCCCTGTTCATATAAGGAGGCCTTGGGATGATTTTTTAAAAGTATTCTTTCTGTATAGCACCTGTTAAAATAGGAATTCTTAAAACAAAAATCTCTTGTGAGTGGGTAAGGTGGATGCTTTCAGAAAAGACCAGAACATAATAAAGAGATCAGCAAACCTTGGGATCTAGAATTGTGCCCAATTTAAAGGGCAGTTTGTAAGGGAGAAGTTGCTGTTGGGTTTGTGTGGGTTTTTTTATTTATTTGTTTAACGTTTCAAATCTTTGCTTAGGAAGCCTTAAGGCTCCCTTTCTGTAGAAACCTGGTCAGGAAATTTAAGACTGAATTACTTTTGTCCCTCTAATGAGCATTAAAGAGTTTGGGTGATTTCTGTCCCTCACAGTCCTTGCTGGGAATCCTTCCAAGCTCCTGCCTCTGCGTTTGTGGTTGTTGGAGTTACAATGTATTCATATTTCATGCTGGACATACGCTAAACTACACAATGAGTCTGAGAGCAAGGATCAAAATACTCAGTTGGTGGCATGGATAAAATGTTTTGCATGATAAATTTTATAACCATAGCAGAAAAGTCTCATCTGCCTTCAGATTTGTGGTGTCTCACTATATGAAATACCCTAAACTCACAGCAAGACACTATGTGGGTGGTAATTATAATAATTTATTTTGTTGTGCTTATGCTGTGTAGCAGGGTGTGAATTCTAGCCAATACATTCTGTAATGTACATATTTGAAGAGATGTATTTAAGATACTCATCAAAAATAGTATTCGGTGTTTGTTGAATCAAGAGATGATAATTCAACTTAAACCAACATATGTGCACTTTCCCAGGTGGGTTGAAATATGGATAAAAGGTGTTATTGCTAGAATTGCTGAATTCTTTTATCATAGTGGCTTGCTGTGTGACCTCAGCTGTATTTCATTAGTCATCAAATAATGATTGAATGATATCATTAATGACATCAACTGGAGACAGTTTCCATGCTCTTGGGAGAGTAGAGTCAGCTGCTGCTCCTGCTGTGCTGCAGCCATGGAACACCTGGGAGCTGCTCAGCTTCATCCTTTCCCGCCAATATTTAGGTGCACAGCGCTGGGGGTTTGGCTGATCTGTTCACAAGGACACCACAACTTATCTTTTTGGCAGCCAGAGCTCTAAATTATCCTTTACAGCTCAAGGAATAGCCAAAATGTTGCATCTTCCAAGATGGATTTGTTTGGGAGCAGTAAACATGGAGCAGGACAGGTTTCTGTGGCCACAAGATGGCAATCACAGATCAAACATCCACCCTCTCTGCAGGATGCAGCTTTTAAATTAACACTGGGCTCCTTGGGCTGCAAAGATCCCTATAAAATATAAATGATGCAGCAGGTAGACAAAGGTGCTGTACTATGTATATGTAAAATGTACACGTGCTTGTTTAAATGGTATTTCTTCTGTAAACCCCACAAATGCCCAGTGCAGTATGTAAATACACTGTTCACTGCTCCAGGCAATTGCTGGGATAACTTTTTCTGGTTTATCTTTATCACTTTAGGACTGTGGCAAGTGGAAGGCAGCAATATTGTATTAATATATGTATGACGTTTCCAGCATACTGTAGTTACTATAAAGCTGTTTAATAGCAGCCTTTTTATTTCATCTCTTTTACCAGAAGCTGCAGAAATTGTCTGGTTACTTTTATATTTCAGTCCCGAGGGCAAAAAAACCCTGTAAAAATCGGTTTGGAATGTTCCCTGTTAAACAATTTTCATGGGTCAGAGGCATGACATGAAATATTTCTACAGAGAAAATAACAAGTTCTGCAGTACGTCACTGCTACAGGCTCCGTTTTCACATCCTGTAAAATATCTCCTCTCTCCCCGTTTTTCTTGCTATGTGAATGGATATGGAAGTGTTATCAGAGCTGGCTGCAGTACTGTGTGCTGATTTTGATCGAACTATTTCAGAAACAACAGTTAGTGTTAGCCTCTTCTGCAGGGATTCGAGCAGGGAGCCTACACAGTGTGATCACTGCATTAGAACACCTCTATATCTCTCCATCTGGCTCTGCTTCTCTTAATCTGCAGAGGTCAGGCACCACTTCATGTGGCTGCAGCAGTGAGGGGAAGTTGAGGATGGGTTGCAGAGGACGATATCCTCTGGAGCAGAGCATGCTTATCTGGGGTGGGCATCCTTTTGGGAGAGCTTGGCTGGAAATCCTGCCTGCAGCCTTCAGACTTCATGTCTGTGCAATGTCTCTTGGTGCCTATGCTTGTGCCCATCTGTTTGGAAGGCTCTGATCTGGCCCACAGGGTTGTTGCCCCACTAGACATGGGATTCAGTGTTTCCTAAGTGCCTTCTCCGGGGGCAAATGGTGTATCTGATACTCAGTGGTTGCCCTGGGCCACCTGCTAGAAGAAATGGTTGCAAAAGAAGTTTGGGAAAGCACAGAGGAGCACAGGAACAACAGTCTGTGATTTCCCCTATCATGGGGGGATAGATAGGAGAAGGTAATGGCATGAGAAAGTAATTTGAGTCCAGACTGACTTTCAGGTACAGGACTCTCTGGGGTCCTGATAGATTTGAGTGTTTGGTAGCACGACCATCTAATACACTGACAAGGGGAAGTTATTGGGTGACTTTCTAAACTTGGGGAATAGCCTGAGTTACCTATGTTACCACTAAACACCAAAGCACCCAGTAGGTGGTGTAGTTTGTTGTTGAATGGGGGCTGACACATTGGGATAGTGAGGACATGAGTAAGATGGTGCAATGAACTAGATTAGGCATGTTTTAGGCACCTGCACTTTCCTCCAGAATCAAAGCAGGGAGTGAGGGGTCTCTGCTTTCAAGCACCATGATTGCAAACATCCTCATCACCTTTTGAGGCTGGGACAACAATTAATTATACAAATAAACAGCATCAGGAGGCAGTACAACTTCTTTCTCTGATATTTCTACTGGCTTGTGCTTGTGCTGTGGTCTAACACCACATGAGGCTTTCTAGATCCTTTCCTGTAAATGTTGTCATGGCATGGTTATTTCTGGAGTGATGCAGTTTGCGCAAGTTTAAGTTCATGTCAGACTGAAACCAGAAAGAATGACATTTTCTGCTTATATGTGGAGCCTGTGTGATATTAGTAGGCTAAATATATGCATGTTTTAATGAATAGCTGGAAGAAAGAATAAATTGATGGTGTTGCTGGCTTTTTATTTCCCATGTGGGTCTTCCTCTCTGCAGCCAGGAACTTACAGTGTTGCTTTCTTTCCTTGACCCACCACTTGGATGTTCTGGTCCAGGTGTGAGTGGAGAGCAGCCAGGAAGGTCATGTAGTGGAGTAGGGAGGCAGAGGTGGCCTTGTGGCAAGGCAGAGGTGTAATGAAGAGAATTAGAGGGAGAAATCAGAACCCAAGAGGTCAGATGAGCGGATGGGATGGCAAAGAAACACCTGTGGGGCAAGTGGAAAAGTTGAATCTAACAATAAATTAGTAATGTATAATAAACATCAACAGCCCCAGTGTCAGCTCTTAATATTGATTTTTTTTTTCCCTATAAAAAGCCCCTCTGAACTCTAAAAGCTAAATATGAACAGAAGCAGTGCCAGAATCTCCATTTTGTTTAATAGATATCTCAAACTTAGTCCTGGAGAGCAGGAGTCAAGGCATAGCAGACATGAAGGCCTTGAAAGAAATAGCTTTTGCTTGGTTGGAGTATAGCAGGTATGAAGGGATTAGTTTTAAAGAACTAGTGTTTTGTTTCATTTCTTTGATTAAAAGGAATTACAAGAATAAGATATTGCATTAAATCCTCCTGATTTTTTGGGATCCAAATTGTCACCAAGGTAGGGAAGTGTAAAGCTTGGATTCAAAGCTGAATGCATAACACACTTTATCTTTTGCCATAGCTGCTGCTCAGAGCCCATCTCTATTCTATTTCCTTTTTGACATTGAATGGAATGTGGTTTGTGCTCCCTAATAGAGCTGGCACAATTTCAGGCTGATATGGCTGTCCTGGCAGTGTCAAGTCTATCTTGAGCCATCAACACACCGTGGTTTGTTACATACCCATTTTTATCACCTCCTGCCTCACTCTGCGGGAAGCTTGGAGCAGAGGTTAAAAACATCCTCTGCACTGGGACTCCTCTCCAGCTGCTAGGGGACCACTTTATCTCTGACCCTTCAAGGTACCAAAGCCAGGCTGTCACTGGCGTGAAAGGAAGCCTGTCCCTTGGCTTGCTGCATCTTTTATTCCTGTTTCTTTCTGATCTGTGGACTTGAAATCCACCCTACCTCCCATTAATAAAGGTTCCACCAGATGCACACAGAGGGGACCTGTTGTAAACAGCAAAACATCAGGATTTTTTTTTCCACACATGATGATATTGATGATTTGAAAATAATCTGCAGCTTTGTAAAGCAAATACATTGTGTTGGGTGTTTTCAGTAACTGGGATAGTTGCTTATTAGCTCTGTTGGGCTGGCTTTTAATGGGATGTGCTGTGAGCATTCAGTATTTAGGGCTGCTTGCAGTTAGCACTGTTCTGAGTCTTTTCTTTTGGCAAAAGCCACACTTACTTCTGTAATAAATTCCCTGTTTGAAATTGGTGGGGAGAGAGGCCTGAGGCTCATGCAGTAGAGCAAGCCTAGACATTACAATAAGAATGGCAATAAATGTAGCCATAAAAGGGATTTTAAATCATCAGTCACATTTTTCCCCCCCGCCCTGAAAACATTTTAAGTGTTTTCTAAGTATTCTGCCAGAACTGCTGTTCACGTGCAGTTAAGGACTTTACCTATTCTGCAGCTTGTTAATTTAAAATATAAATACTAAATTTTGTCTGAGAGGTCTGTTGGAATTCATTGCTTCACCACAAGGACTTAATGTTTGCAATAGCAATGAAAGTTATCCTGAGGAGCCTAAAAACGCTTTTTTAAATAGGAAAATTGGTCCAAATTGGATGCTGCACCTGTTTTTCTATGTTAGCTCAGCTTTCTTCTTTTATTGTCCATCCCATAGCCTGGGCTCATGTGGGGCTCAGCTGAGCACAGCTTCCAATTTCATGTGCATTGTGCTTACTGGAGCCATTGGGATACAGCTGTGCCTCAGTTCCAGAAATACAAATATGCTTTCAAGTATTATTTAGTGCCAAGAGTAGAGCTTTAGTCAGAAGCTAAATAAGGTACAAATGTCCACTGAAAAATGATGGGATTAAATATCTGGAAGATCTGATTTGCTTCCCAAATATTATACTCTAGGTGATGACCTCTAGCAGTGAGTGGGCTCTCCTTGTCCTGTGGTATGGGCCAGACTCTTGCAAAGTGGTTTTTGTCTGTACGTAGAGGGAAGCTGAAGAAAAGTGAACCTTTTTTTCAGAAGACATTGGTTCTTCCATGTGAGAAACTGATCTCCTTAAAACCACAAAACCAGCTTTTCAACCTCTGTCAAATTTGCCCTGTGACAATGAATACAAGTAAATTGATGTTGGAGCTTTCTTCTGCTTAGGTTTTGCTTTAATGTAAATTCAGAACATTCCTGTAGGTTTCTGGGAGAAAAATCCTAACTCTTCAATGTAATATTTCAACAACGGGGACAAAAAATTTAAAGTTACTAAATCACAACTTTTTCCTCCAGCAATTCAAGTTATGCTGGGCTGATGAAATTAAATGCTCTGCAGTATTGTAGTGATGTTAAAGAGCACATGTGGACTGTAGGTGATGCTTTGGAGATTAATGATACCATGTGTACAGAAAGACATGGAAAAGGGCTAGAAAGTGAGACTTGATGACATGAACAGAATTCACTTAGAGCAAATGAAGCCTTCAGTGCAGCTCTTATGGAATGTGAAAATTTGTGACGTTTCAAAATCTGAGTAATGATATTTGACAATTACACTCTTGTAGGCAGTTTAGTCCTGGTCACCTCTGCTGTGCTGGTGCAGGGCTAAACCTTCTCCATTATGTGAGTATCCATCAGGGTCACACATCTCTATAGGATTTCCTCATGTTGCCAATGACCTTATTTGAAGCAGAGCTTGATTTAGGATTTGAGCCTTTGGCAGTATTTCCTTCTAGTACCAGCATATACTACAATTTCACTGAAAATAATATGACTTTAGCCTACAGTCGTAAAATAAATCCATGTGCTTTTTTTTTTTCCCCTGGCTAAGGAATCAGGGTCATTGTATTTTTTAATTTCCTTTTTTTTTCCTTCTTCCTTTTAACACATACAGTTACATCATCTCATGCCAAGACTGAAGAAGGTATTTAGATAGTATTACCTATTCCTGTACTATCTGGAAGAACTATCTCAGTGGTATCAAGAGAAGTATTGTTTTATTTAAAGAGACAAGGTTGAAGAAGCAAATATCAAATAATCTCCAACACCTATATGTCAGCTGCTGAACTGATGGGCTCTGCCAGCCAAAGGGATTGCAAATGGCAATCAGTGACAATATCAGATGGGATCTAGTGGGATCTCCACTGCAGAAAAATTTATATGGATGCTTCTGGTCAAAAGCAATAGATTTTAAGCTTGTGTCTTTTCTTACTTTGGATATTTTTATAACCATTTATCTGCATTTCAAGATGATTGTAGTTAGGGAAATTGTGGAACTTCAGTGATATCAGAGCAGGGATATCACCTGGCAGGAGCACCGGGCTGGATTATAGACAAAGTGGACTCAAACTCTGGCTTGGTAATTTTAGTTCTGTGACCTTGAGCAAGTAATTTAAGTAATTAAACCTGGTCTCCTTCAAGATGGGGCTGATACTCTCTTTTGTTGAGGGAATGAGTGTGAGGTTGTATTCGTGGGTATCCAGGAAACACCATGGCTATTTTTGCACTGATAGCAGGTGGCCGCCTCAGGGCTTGGGGCAATAATTCAACTTTTAAAAAAGGCAGCAGGCAGGCACAGAAATGAGCTTAACTGAGCAGAGGAAGAGGAGCCTGGGACTGCATTGTTGCACGTTCTTGACACTGAAGCTGATTGCAGGGATGGCAGTCTAGCAGTGCTCACTGGTTTTACTGAAATCTGAGCTCCTGGAACCATGGGAATCTCAGCTTTAAATAAAAAGGAGGGAAAAAGTAATATAATCTTCATGGCTTTGCTCATGGTTTATAAATGCAGAGCTGGCTGTATTGAATTTGGTGTAGCAATGTGTTCTCTTGTGAAAATGTATTAAATAAAATTTGCTTCTCTCTTGCTAACTCTCCTATGTTGTCATAGCATTGGGATATTTTTTTAATGTGCATGGGATTAAAGTTATTTTGGGACCTGAAACTGAATTCTTTCTTAAAAACTGTCAGAAAAATGTAGGCAGCCTTTCTTTCTATGCTGCCAGCTGAGAAGAACTGGGTCTTTTTGAGAGTTTTGATAATTTTGAGGGAAATAGCCCCTTCTCTCGTGATGGCATTGCGTGGCTTCTCTCAGGGGTGGGGAGATGGTAGAGCAAGGGTTTGAAATACCATCAGTCTGAGCAGTCAAACTGAATTTTTCCTCTAGTGGTAGATGCATGCTGGGAAGAAACTCATGGATTGTTTGCCTTTGTATATCTCAAAAGCTAGAGAGTAGTTATGCTTTCCTTATTGGTTTAAATTTCCTAAAGACTTTCCCACACACAGTCAGTTCTCTCTCTCCTGCTCTGACCCCCTAGCAACAGGGGGAAGAAGGGAAAATAGCTCAGGAGCTTTGAGAGATGGAGAATGGACCTTCTCGAGGAGTGCTCTGGGTCTGTTCCTTCAGGCACCTGGTTGGTACCACTCTGAGGACTGGTTGATCAGTGTTGTGGTGAAGGAACCAACTAGGGGGCCACAGAGCCCAGAAACAGAGGCTTGGTGGGCTGGTACCAAGCAGTGAAACTCCATTGTGGGAAGATGGCGTTTGCTTTTGAATTTCTAGGATTCTTGAGGGGTGGTTCTGTCTACAGTTGAAAGACATCTCTTGTGTCCTCTAAGGGAAGGTGTCCTGGCCTGTCTCACCTTTTTCTTCTTCTTATGGGTCCCTGTGGTGTCACCCCGCCCCCTTCCCTGTATCTTTTAAAAAGCCTTTGATTGTCTTGCTTTGCCTCTTTTTGGCATTCGGTTTATTTGAGGGTGCTTCTACAATAAACCTTTGAACACTGGCCGAGGGCCACTTCTGATCATTTATTTTTGGCTGCGCCTGGGCTATTCAAAAGCCCCAGGCACGCTAGGCTCCGTGCCCTCTACCGCACGGGCTGGGAGGCTGGCAAGCGAGGCACCGAGGTGCCCCGGGGTGTTCTACCTTTGTGTGGGACACGCCTGAACCAAGCTGCTGCCATCTCAGCCTAGCCAGCATGCCGGCGCATTAATATAAGTGGCGCCCGACTGTGGGAGCCTGGAAACAAGTCCCTGAAAAACGTCCCTGGGAGAACCCCAGGTGCGGCTATATCGGGGGCAGCCCTTTTCGCCCAGTCCAATTTTAAGTTCTATGAAAAGTGGATTTAGATGGCGCTGATAATCCTCAGACAGGAGAACCAGCTGATTGACCAGAAAACCACTCCAGAAAATTTTTTTTTGACCATTAGAGCCCCTGGAAAGGGTGAGTTGAGACTTCACTGAGTCACTTTTTAGGTTTTTTGCTTTCCTTTTTCCCTTCCGGTGTTAAGTTGAGATTTCTAAGTGAAATAGGTGGAAAATTGTCTCTCCCTAAAAAAGAGGTGTATTCTCATAT
>VWPU01020754.1:0-15390 GCA_013398955.1 Callaeas wilsoni
GGCGGGCGGGAGCGGGGCGGGGGCTGCGCGGGGCCGGGGACGGTGTTGGATGGCGAGCGAGGAGGGCTGGGGGGCGCGGGCAAGCTGTGTCCGCACGCCGAGCGCTGCCGTGTGGCTGGTGGGGAGCTCGAAAGGAGGCTCGGGGATGAGTCGGGGCCTCCTCCGGGCTGTCTCCTGCTTCTGGACTCTGTTCCCTCGACCAAAACGTCGCCCGACGTTTGTAGTGGAGATCCGAGCAAGCCGTGTTAAGTGGTTACAGGAGGGACCTCTACGTAGACGGTACCCTGGCTGCAGGTTTTGGCATGCCTGCTATCCAGCCTTCTTATTAAATAGCTCGGCTGTCGAGGAGTTGACTTTGTTTCTTCCAGGCTAATGTTTAGACTTCTAATGTACCCGGGTTGTAAAACCTGGGTGCTCTGCTTGATACCTTTGGTGAGAGTAAAGATGATATCTTATGGTCATGGGTGGAAAAAAGCAGGCCTTTTTAGCTGCAGTGTAAACATTAATGTAGTTTTAAGCTCTCATATCTTGAAAAAAAAGAGAGGCTGAATAGGCTGTCTTCAGATTTTGAGGTGGCCTACCTCTGGCCTGATAATGACCTTGAGTATTTCTCAGCAATAGTTAAGAAACTTACAAATTAATGGGAAAATAGTTTATATCATTGGTATCATAACATTTAAATTCTCCACTTGTCTTGTTTATTTCTGTAATACAGCAACAAAACTATAGTTATAAAAGTAAATCATTGTATGTTTCACTTGTATACTTGAAATTGGTTTTCACGTATTTCTTTTTTCCTCATGAAGTGCGTGTCATTGCAGTTTGAAATCTGTTAGTGCTTTATTTTATGGAATTGGATGGAAGAGATTTTCCTAGCTCTGATTTTACCAGTGATGCTTTTCTTATAGAAGAAAAAAATAATTTTTGAAAGCCCAAGCCTTAAAATGGCCAGGAATAGACTTACAAGCAATGTGTCAGTAAGCCTATTAGTTAGTAGTCAGGGGAATTAAATTCTAAAAAAATCAGGGCTTTTCCAGCTAAACCGAAGTTTGGAGCAGAACGAGCCTTAACAGCTTGAGCTGTTTGTGCAGGAGCGTTTGGTTAGACAGAGGCCTGCCCATGTGAGTCAAGTAACCTGCCAGGCACTTCAGCAGAATCATACTGCAAATTTTCTATGGAGTGTGCCTGAAAAAGGTTATTTTTATGGATTGTGCATGTGTGTGTGCGTACGCATGAGTGTTCTTATATGTATTTGTACGTGGGTGTCTCTTACTGAGTCAGCAGCTAATAGGTTTGCTTTTGGGTTTGTGTTTAGATATTATTCTCAAGATATTACTTCTTTTTCTTTCCAGGCTTTGGTTAGTGTTTTAGACTCATAACATATTTCTCTGGAGCTGATGTTTTCCTAACACTTTCAGCTTGGCTTTAAAAGCTGCTTTGCTGGAATGTTTTAAACGGTTAGAAACCCTCTAGGATTTGAAGTTTATTTAAATTAATTGAAGGAAGTACTTCTGGCCTCACCAAAGAAATAACTGGAATCATGGATCAGAACAACAGTTTGCCACCCTACGCTCAAGGCTTAGCCTCCCCTCAGGTAAAAACAAATTATTTAAGATGCAACTATGATCTGAATTTCCTTTATGAACGTGTTTTCTGTTTCTTGCATGTAGCTTCACTTTTTTTGTTTGCAGATCTGAAAAATTCTGCTAGGTATCGAATAATACTAGTATAAAGCAGAATTTTAAAACCATTGATGTCTATATCCAGAAGTATAAGAAACATGCGGTTTCTTATACACGGAGTGTAAGAATATATGTGGGATTTTGTAATGGGGTTCCTCTAAGTTGAAACATGACTAACAAGTTGAAAAGATTAATTTAATTTTGGTGGTTGCTCCTTAAACTATGTACATAATGGATTGTTGCTGGGCTATGAATGCGTTGGGTGCAAGTGAGCACAGTTGGTGTTCAAACAATTTCAAGTTAAATTGTGGGTCAAAGTTGAGACATGTTTGCAAGGTAGTGTGAGAAGCATGTCATGTCCCTAGATTCCTATGGGTAGTATTTTTCTATAGAACACCTGCCTTTTCAAGGATTTTCTGTTTTTATCGATTTACTGCTATATGCTTCAGGTTTGATATGAGCAACTCAGCTAACAGAGATTTATTTTTAGACTCCTCCCAAAAACTTTGTCTCTTAAAAACAAAATAGAGTCATCGTGATCTGTGATTTCTGTGTCACGTTTTCTTCTGTAGGGTGCAATGACTCCGGGAATTCCCATTTTTAGCCCAATGATGCCATATGGCACAGGACTGACACCGCAGCCTGTCCAGAGCACCAACAGTCTGTCCATATTGGAGGAACAGCAGCGGCAGCAGCAGCAGCAGCAAGCAGCACAGCAATCCACGTCACAGCAAGCGACACAGGGAACATCCGGTCAAACCCCCCAGCTCTTCCACTCACAGACTCTTACCACAGCCCCTTTACCAGGAACCACACCTCTGTACCCCTCTCCAATGACTCCAATGACTCCGATAACTCCTGCAACACCGGCGTCGGAGAGCTCTGGCATAGTGCCACAACTACAGTGAGTGCCCCATGTGTTAGTGCATCATGTCCTTTCTCAGACAGCCCTTTAAAGACTTAGGACCAAAGTCACATCAGGAATTAGGTACTGCATTTTGGTGGGAGGGATGATCCTGAGAATTTATGAGTCTCCTGTAGCAATATGAGTAATTTTTGCTTTTATTTTTAGCTTAGCTTCATTACTAAACCACTTAGTAATATAAACACTTTCTTAGTGATTTGTCAACAGTACATCTTTGGAAAATACCAGTGGAGGGTTATATATGTCTTCATTTAACACCATCAGAACTTTTAACTCCTTGTGCTTTACGAGTTCATGATGTTCCTATTTCCAGTGCATGGTTAACACTGATTTTGTGAGAAGGCAAAAAACCCTAGAACTAGTTCTAAGTTTAGGTATGGAAGTATTTTCAGTGAACTTCAGTTTTAAAGAGACTATTTCAGAAATTTATGGAAGGGACAAAGAGAAATGGTTGATACCATGAATTGAAAGAGTAGTTTCTCATATTTTTCTTTTTTTTTTTTCCCCTCACTGAGGACCTTTAAATTTCAGGGTTTTCCCAGAAAACAAAATTTTTTGTCCAGGAACTTCTTTTAAACTTTCTGGGGACCTGCTATCCCATCTCCTGGCAATGCATTTACCTCCTAGGTCATTCCCACTTAGTTCTGCACCTTCCTCCTTGAAGGGTGTAGCAAGGAAAATTTCAGATGGTACTATCTCATTTTCTCCCGTTTCTAGCAGCTTCCCTGATTGTGATGAGGGCTCTCAGCATCAACAGCTTTTCCTGCCAAACTGAAATAGAGATTCTTCTCATGGGACGCTTTTCATAATAGCTGACAGATAAGGAGGAATCAGCAATTATGCCTTAGGAGCTTCTGCCCTACAAAAGGAGGTTCCTGAGCCAAAACGCTGCTCAGCGCTCCTGTTAGTAGGAAAGATGCCATTCAAACTGGCTTGGAGATACAAAATAATAAAAAAATAAAATTGATTAGGCTTGGTTCAAAATGAGGAAGACACATGAATTCCTTATTGTCTTTTTAATGTATTTCTCTGATCTGTCTTTAGGAATATTGTGTCCACAGTGAATCTTGGTTGCAAGCTTGACCTAAAAACTATTGCACTTCGTGCCCGAAATGCTGAATATAATCCCAAGGTAAGGGAAATGTATTAAGAGTTCATCCTGTAACAGATATATTAAAGGCACAGGTTGTGGCTGCAGGCTGCTGCAATAGACTGAAAAACCTACCTGCTGTATATGCAGTTTTATACTATAGTTAAAAGGGAAATCTTAATAAACTTAGAACGTTCAAATTAGTAAAAAACATTTTTATGCTGAGGTAGCTGTGATGTGCACCAGGTTGTAAGTTGTTCGATTAAAAAAAAAGTCCTAACCAACAGTGTAATACACTGTCCGAGCCTTTTGTGGTAGAGCTGGCTTCTGCTGCTGTTCATATGGGCATATTTGTTTGTAGTGCTAAGAGAGCTCTTTTTGCATATACTGTGAAATGTCTGATGATGAAATCTTGTTCCCTATCTCCCAACAAGGAGAAAGGAAAGAGGAATTCAAGTCCTGGGCTCCTGCCAGAGCTGTGGTTTCCTCTACCTAGCTACTCCTCTGGAATTCTTATGGTCGCAGGGCATTTGCTTATTCTTCATAGTCTCACTTCCCCTCTGTTCTCTCATGTTCTCCTCCAGTACTTCTGCCATCTCCTTGCTTCTGATGACTAAGTTTGGTGGAACAGCAAAATGAAATTGATTTTTTTGCATATTGACTTCAAAGTTGCCTGCTGCTTTTAATAGTAGTAGGATTCTAAACAAGTGGCTTGTTTTTAGCTTGGGAAATCTGAACAATAGCAAAGGGCCTGGAGTATTAAATCAAGAAAATTATGTTGCTTCATGTTTCTTTTGGGTGGCTTCTCTTGAAAATGTTACCTTTGCAACAACAGTAGCTGGACGCTAATAAAAGTTTAGATGTCCTGTAGTTGAATTGGCTTGTCTTGGGAAGGCTTCAGTTTTCCTGGAGTGGGTGTGTTTTCTTTGTTTTAGCATTTAGTATTTTGCTGCAGTTGACCTGAACTCTGCTCTCAAAGGTTAAAGCACACATGCAGATGCGTGTGTGCAACAGATAAATGACTGTTAACTGTAAGTTTATGCCAATGATGCTGTTACATAATTGTGAGTAAGATATTAGTGCAGCAAAAATTTGAGCATGCCTTGGTAACTCCTAAGGTAGGGGGTAGGTGGCTGTGTAAAACTTGTAGGCTAGAATAATCAGTATGAAACACTGTTTTCCATGGCAGAGGGAAAGAAGGGTTATGTAACACACTCCTGACGTTTAGTCAGTACATTCATCTATCAAAGAAAGATGTTGCTTGGCTGTATTATTTAAGTCATATTTTGACAAATGCGTTGTTGGGTAACCCACGCTACCGCCTTGGTTATGGCAGCAGAACAATTCATGGGACTGCATGGTGAGCTGTTCCAAGTTAAATATAACAAACAGGGGTTTGTGTGTGTATGTGTATGCCCACATCAGTTTCCAATATCTGTTGCTTCAAGTAATTTAAGAATGTTTGGAAATGCTTATTTAGAATAAAAAGCTAGAGCTAATCGGGTTGCTATGTCCTACTGTGGTAGCCGAAGTGACTTCAGTTTACACAGGACTTTGATCTCCAGCTGTTCTGTTTGCTGGTATTGTAACACTGTCCAATTTTTTTGGTAGTCTTCCATCCTACTTATAAGAGAGAAAATTTCAACACATATGGAGGAATTTTTTAAAATTTAGTTTTAAAATTGTTTCTATTGCTCTGATGCAAGTGTTAGCGTTATTTATATGCCGCATGTATAGTAATGGGAGATGAATAGGAATGCAATGGTAAATACCCTTCCTGCCTGGCCCTACCTCTCAGTGTGTGTGCTTCAAGGTACTTATGGTTTAAGCATTTCAAGTAAACTTTGAGTGATCTGCAAGTATGTTTGACCTTAGTTTTCCTTGCACTACAGTGTGACTTGCTACTTAGATGGTGCAGATTTGATTTTAATGTAATGATGACAGCAGTATATCACTAACAGTCTCAATGCTCACACTTCAGCGTTTTGCTGCTGTTATCATGAGAATAAGAGAACCACGTACTACTGCACTGATATTCAGCTCTGGAAAAATGGTGTGCACAGGAGCAAAAAGGTATGTTTAGGCATTACAAGCAAACTAATTCAGGCTGTCTTTTCTTGTGTACCGTGATGCTTGTTTATATATACACATCAAAACTGTACAGGTACAACTAATCTTACTTCACAGTTACTTCAAGTTATACACATTTCTACAGAAAATGCCTGTTTGTGATTGAAGGGACTTCCTAACTTAGGGGGAAATGGTAGTTCTATTTCTGAAGCACTTTTATTCAGTCTGGTAAACTGGTTTGCAGAGGTTATTATATTCAAATGTTTGGCTTTGCAGTTATCTGCTTTTTCTAATAATTTAAAAAATTCAGCAACTATGCATTGGAACTGCTTAAAGTGTAAGGATGGTGACGGAAGGATTTTATGTTTGAATAGCTTCATTCATCACAGGACAAGAGCTCCAAATCTCTGGTTCCTGTAGTCTGATGTGTTCTTAACATGACCATTGAAGCACAAGAATTGAAAACTAAACATAAGCTTGACCCTGGTGGGCAGGAGAGAAATTCTGCTCTGAAGAAGTCTGCTAGGAATCCAGAAGGAATAAACTAATGAGCAGAGATGAGTGAATAGATCTGTACAGGGAAACACTTTCTCTGCCTAGTGACACTTGAAATTCAAGTTGTCTTACTCTGCATCAGGAACAAACAGATCCTCAGCTGTTTACAAACCTGAAGCAAACTGAATTCTGCAACAGTGGGTAAGGCTGTGCAATTGTGTTAAACCCATGTTTGAATGCCTAGACTGAATGAAGCAGAAGATTTTGGCAGTTGAGAGATATTTATAGAAATACGTATTTTCTAGCAGTAATAGTTCAAGGTTGTTCTATGGTGAAAACTTAAGTAACAGTCTTCATGTCCCATTAGAGGGACTCTGGTCAATATTGTAAAAGTGTAAAATGTATGGATTTATAATTTACTGTTTTGTGTCTTGTGAACAGTGAATGCAACACTAATGGCATCCAGGAGCCTATTACCAAAATTAGCATAAAAACCAGTGCTAGTTGTTAATTTTGGATATAAAAATTTTGCATGTGGACTCCCTTCTCCCTCCACACAGACTTTTTTCCCCAGTTAGGTATTTGTGGTTTAATGCTGTTTGCTTGAAGTAATACTTAACTGAGGCAGTAATACAGATATCTTTTTCTCACTTCAGTGAGGAGCAATCCAGACTGGCAGCAAGGAAGTATGCAAGAGTTGTTCAGAAACTGGGTTTTCCTGCAAAATTTTTGGATTTTAAAATTCAGAATATGGTGGGCAGCTGTGATGTGAAATTTCCCATCAGACTGGAAGGATTGGTACTCACACACCAGCAGTTCAGCAGGTAAAAAAAGGCTTGCTTATGTTTCATTCTTGTTGCATACTAACTGTCTTAGAAAGTGACATCTGTTTAGATTATTCCCTTGCACCACAGGGAAACCTGCATCTTTGTTCCCATCTCTACACTGCCTCAGGTGTAACTGAGGCTGCCCGATGTGAACCTGTCAAATCTTCCCTACTACCCTTTCCACATCTTAGGGAAGTCTACATCTGCTCTGCCCAGTCCTAGAAGATAGGGTGGAATATGGGTCTGCAAGCACGTTTAAACACTCTCTTCTCTTACAGCTACGAGCCGGAATTGTTTCCTGGCTTAATCTACAGAATGATTAAGCCAAGAATTGTTCTGCTTATTTTTGTTTCTGGAAAAGTGGTTTTAACTGGTAAGTGAAGACAGTATCTTACTCCAAGAGGTGAGATTTAGACTGTGTTACAGAGAACACACAGGGATATGTAAGCTGCCAGGTACTTTTCCTTTAGAGATGACAGTACTGAGAAGGGAAAGTTAATAGAGTATTCCATGGATGTTAAGGAAACTTCCCTGTGCAGCCATCCAGCAGCCACTCTGGCAGTTGGAGCCACACCAGCTGCAGTAGGACCAAAGCCTGTTTGCAGTGGGCAGCTCCAGCGAGCCAACAGGTGCCCTGCTTGACTCCCTACACACCCCACTCACACCCTCAGACCAGGTTTTCTTGAGGGCTCGGCAGCAGGCTTTGTTATGCAAAGATTCAGCAGTTCAGGCCTCTTGCCTGGGGGTCCTGGACCCAGAGCTGAACCTGCAGCTCAATCTGGAGCTCAGCACTGCCACTGCACACAGAGCTACCTGCACTATATTCCTTAACAGATGAGAATGCACAAAGCAACAGCACACTTGGCTAGATCAAAGGAACAATGATCATGGACCCTAGTCAGGTATGCAGATGCCCAAAAAGCTGTAAGAATGCAGGTGATCTTTCTGGCAAAATCTGAAAGACTGTTTCTGTGGCTGAGTATGTGTGATGGAGCTTGCTGTTCTTTGGCAGCTTGGCTGTGGGCTGCTGCCATGCTCCATGATACAGGATCCAAAGAAGGGGAGATACTTGAGCTCTAGGACCTCCTCAACTTTGGGTGCTCCACCTACTCCCTTCCATTTCCTCTTATGCTGTGTCTTACTATGGAGAAAAAAATCCCACAAGACCCACAGACAAAAGAAGTTTCATGTCGCTGCTGTTTGGGGAAATGCAGTCCTCTGCAGTGGTCTCCATTGCCAGACCTCCCTCCTCCAGATATTCCCACTCTCAAAAAAAGCTCCACCAGTTAGGCCTTTCTGTGCATACATCCTACAGGGCTGTGCTTTGTTGTTGGGTCTCCTGTGGGAATTACGAATATGAAAATTCCATTTGCAACATAGCATCATTCCAGAGATGCTAGTGAAAGTTTTAGCAGCTGTCAGATTAAACGGAGAAGGCTGATAATGTAAGCTCTCTATGAAATGTGTTCAAAAGGATTGTAAAAATAGAGATTTATGGATACACATAGGTTTTATATAGAGTTGCATTCAAATACACATTCTAGAAGCTAAAATTAAGTATTTGGCAAAAGGTACAAACTAATTTAATCCCTTCTCCTTTTCTAGGTGCTAAAGTTCGAGCAGAAATCTATGAAGCATTTGAAAACATCTATCCTATTTTAAAGGGATTCAGAAAGACAACGTAACAGTTTCTACACATTTCAGAGAAATCAGGGGTATATTTTAAAAGGTATTGTGTATGGCACAGCAGTAACAAGAAACGGACTTCCAGTGCAACTGCAACACCAGGACTTGGACTATTTCCCAGTTAGTGCCTACTTCCCTGATGCTCAAGGGGAACTGTATTCTTGAATATGTCTACTGAGTTACTGTGAGTTGCTTTACTGGGCTGTTCCTGGAGCAGTCCCTCCAACTTTTATTTATATTCTAGCTTTTAAATAGTTTTAATGCCAGTTCTATTAATAGAAAATCTCTAAGTTGGTTTAAAGACAAATGCAACTGTGTCACTCAGTGTATAAACCACTTAAATTGCCATGTATATATGTTTTAAGTTCCTTCCATAAGACCGTGGTTTTTATAATTTTCAGAACTTTAGCTTTTAAATTTTTTCAATTTTAAATTTCTTTGGTGCCAGACACATTCCCTCTTTCCAGTATTAAGCAAGATAGAATAAATTTATTAATTAAAATGGCTCAGTGTACATATATATATAATATATACCTTTCTTCTCTTTCCTTCTTCAACTCCACATGTACAATAAACCCTGTTTATACAACTATGGGAACTGTCTTAATAAATTTTAAAATTACTCAGCTGGTAGAATGAAATACATTGCATTTTTTTTTATTTAATCAAATTTTTAATAGCAGATGCACTACTGTAAGTGACATGTCATTTTGAAAGAATCTTAGCAGTGCTCTGGCTTGCATACCAGCAGTCACATCCTTGGCAATGTCTACCTTGAGTATTTCCAATATGTTAAAGCAAAAGAGATGACTGGTTAAAGAAGCTTGTGTTTGAGTATGTGTTGCCTAATGTTCAGCAGATGGGATTTAGGCAAGTCTTAAATAGCTGCACTCGACTGAATTGAAACAATAGATCCCTGCTTAGCTTCTAGAATTTCTTTAAATTACTACTTTTGTATTTTACCAGCTGTGACAGCCTCACTATATTAGTGTTCCTGTAAAATGTCAAAGCCCTTCTGACTGGAGTCAGTATGTACATAATCTTCCTTCTGAACCATGCTTGAAGCCTAACGGGCTGAGAACTAAAAATAAACTTTTTTTTTCTTCAGTAAATTTCCAGTAATAATAACCTTTCTATGACTTACACATTATTTCAAACAGTTTCTATCTGAAACTAACTCAAATGTAAACAATGGTCTCATTACTAAGTTGGTGTTTCATTCCAGACAAAAGAAGTTTTGGCTGGCTTTGATACTGCTCCATTTGCAAATCCTGAGTGACCTCAATCTTCAGTCTTCTCTCTACACCAGTGTCTCTCTAGGTGTTTTAATAATCGGTTTCATGGATCTTACCAGAAAGATTCTGTTTATTAATGTAGCTGTGCAGGATATACTCCAAGACTGCACCGCCTTCAGTGCTGTGCCACTCTGTGCTGTGAGCTCATGAATGTTCCTGAGAGCTCTTGACTGTAAACTGTGTGGCTGTCCACTTTTGCAGGACCTGAACTATTACCAACTTCTGTGCAAAACTCTTCAAGTCTTCAGAAAGCTTGGAGCCCTAAGAAACCATGGGATGGTTTTCCATAAAATCAGTCGAGCTGTACTACAGTGACTTAAGGCAGTTTGCTCTTTCACGACACGTACCAGGGCTTAAAACTACCCTGCCAGAAATTAAGTTCTGTGATAACAAAACCACTTACTGGTCCAGCATTCTCTCCCAGTTCGAGTACTTTCAACATCTAAATTATTTCAGAAACCCCACAGTGGGCCCCACAGAGTCACAGGAAAGCAGCTATGAATGGTTGGAGCAGGATAAGGGAATATGTAACTGAAGTCAGTTCTATACTGGAACACACAAAAAAGCCTTTCCTGCAAATACAGCCACAGCCATAGGAGTAGTTAAGCAACTACTACAGTAAAGCTCAGCATAATGGTTTCACTTTTCTCTTGCTTCAGCTATATGGCAGTCATAGAGTGGAAGAACCCCTGCAGAGGACACTTATTTTTAAACTTCACCAATGATGGCAGACTTAAGGTACAATTCAGCCTGAAAATCTGCTGCTACAGGCGCTGTGTAACAAGACAAATGTGTTCTAGTAGGGCTGACTTTGTTTAAGCTGCTTCTGCACCAGGTAACTGAGTTAAAATTATTAGCCCCGTGCAGAAGTAGTTTAAGTCAGATAAAACACTTAATTTTTGTGCATTTTATTTCAAATAACCACTCATTTAGAACATGCAACAAACTCCCAAGTTAGGTTCAGTGCACCTGCTGAGAAAGGGAAGCAGATTTAAGTTCCACAGCAAAAAGCTATACAGCTTTGTCCTAGCTGACTCCTGTACAGCTCTTCAACATAAGCACTCAAGTGGATTTACAGTAGTCTGCTTTTCTTTGAATGAATGTTAATTTTTGAGTAGCCCAAAGAAAATCCAGACTACAATCTTGACGTTTTTGAAGTTCCATTACGAACAAAAGATAATTTCACCAATCCAAAAGTTTTTCATCTTTATTTAATGAACTTTCAGAAATGAGATTTGAAATTAAGCTTTCTGAACAAACGCATCTGGCTTCATTACCAGGTTGAAGTAAAAGTTCCTCTGGAGCACAGGAGAGGCCGTCAAGGTCTAGTTACAGCAGTTTTATCACTGTTACAAGATGCACAATTATCAGTGACTTTAGTTCAACTACCTGTTTGCATAGTGCAGAGATGCAGTAAAACAAATCAAGTATTCCATCTGGATGACTCAACTTCATAAAGTACAGCCCATGGAATAGTCTTGTTTCCAGATGAACTCTTCCAGGTATTTGTTTCCCCCGCCGCAGTTGTCAGCGCAAGTGTACACCACCAGCGTTCCCCAGTCAATGCTCTCTCCAAGGCTGTCAACATGAAGGTGATTCAGGAGCTGCGGCATAACCTTCAAGGAAAACCAAAAGGTTTAGAGGCAGGCCACAGACTTCTCTCCCCACTTCTCCTGAAGAACAGTCCTGCATTTGGTATAAGAGAATTTATGTTCTCTTACACCAAAATCCCAACTGAAGCTACTATGTATACAGTAGCTCAAATGAAATAAATTTGGAATCCTATGTAAGTTTTATTTGACCTTACAAGCCTTGCCTGATCTGTGAGCCTCTCACCATTTTAAAGTCCCTTAATAACTGTTTTTCCTTTGCGTGACATTGTGTGTTGACCATATATACTCCTCTAGCATTCAAAATGCTACAGCTGAATACTTCCAGCCAAACTTATTTACAATGTGCATCATGAAGTAAAAAAGCACTTAAAAGAGAGTAAATAAAGGCTCTGTACAATCATTTAGCATAATTAGTTTGTTGCAACTTCAACCTTATTGCTCGAATTACAAGCCAACACCTATAAAATTAGATCCTGAGTCTGAAATACACTACCTGTATTCTTTTTATATGAGTTTACATACCTGGAATTCAAATATCCTTCTGGCACCACATACACAATTTGGGATATCTTTTTCTTCAGGCCTGTTTTCACCTGACACCCAGAGTGGACCTTCTCCTCCTCTGCAGTATCTAATAATCTGAAATACAGCAGAAGTTTAAGTTCTCATGAATGTCTTTTCATCTTGGTATAAAATTGGTGTTTAGTGACATAGACAAAGCTGTAGATGGAGCAGAAAAAGGTTAGTTCCTTGAAGTAATAACCATGGCAAAATATCATTTGCAAATGTAGTATTCTAAACAAGACAGGCTGCTTATATGAGTTTTCTTAACTATGTGAATCATGCAAGTATTCATATCGTATTTTTTCAGCAATCCAGGGATAAACTGCAGTGATTTGTATTTCCCTAATTAACGGACCCAGAAATGCAAGTATGTTACAGTCTTGAGACAGAGAAAAAGCAGGAGGGTAATTAGCACACAGACCTGCACACAGACCTGCACACAGTCCTGCACACAGTCATACAAGCAGTCCAGATTTTTCTGTCTGCAGTTATGCATCTAAATACAAGCAGACTATCCTAATGTTCAAGAAGGTATTTTCAGACATATCCTTTGTTTTTCTGTTACTCGCAAAGCAGGCATTATCAGCAAAAGGACACTAAGACAGCTAGTCAGTACGGAGATGGTCAGAGAGAGTGAGGCACATGTCTAAAGCAGAGAAGGGAACAGACTCCAAGTCTCCTACTTTCTGACTACATCCCTTAACCCCTCAGCTACCAGGCAAAACATGGAGAGAATTTCTTCTTCACCACTGATAGATTTAGGCCTGTCTTCTCTGAATGAAACCAGGGACCATGGTTTTGTTTGACAATGTAGCTTTTCAGCCTTTTGCAGTAATAAAAGCATGGGGGGAGATTTCTGTTTTAAACAGTGGAAATTTTAAACCCATCACTAATTTCTTCAGCCTTAAAAAAAGCCAAACCACCCCCAATGCAGCTGGTGACAATGACAGGGCTCTTCTCTGTGGTTTTTTTTTCTGCTGAGAAGGAAGGCCAACAGGGCCACAGGCTGGGGAAGAGTGCAGTGGTTCCCCATGTCCTTTGGTTAAAACCACGTCACAGGACGGCGGGTCCTTCCTCACTGTGGGGGCTTCAGCGCCCTCGTGCCATCTCATCCTGACCAACGGCTGCTTAAGATGGATGAGCAGGTGCTAAACTGTTCCTTGGGCACAAATTAAGTTCAGCACATAAGGAAATGAGGGTGTGTGGGTTAGGTGTGTGGAGGATGAGGAGGCATCCCCATTTCTAACTAGATACAAAAGGCAGTGAAACATGTTGCAGGTGCAGCAGGATGCTGTGTCAGAACCCCTACATTCAAACGCTGTCCCATCTTCTGACCTGCTCTGGTTCAGCAGCTACTTGTTTTTTAAACATTTCGAAGATCTTTTCTTCTTCAGTCTCATGTTTTGCCATTGCTTCCAATGTCTCTTCATCTAAGGACTGAAATGCTTCATCTAAGCAAGAAAAAAAGAATAATAAAAGTTACAGACTAATACAAGACAGTAAAAAATTAAAAACAATATTAGCACGTGTAAATTCATTTTGTTTCATAAGTCATTCCTGGCATAAATCTAAGTTTCTTTTTCTTTTCATGGCATGTTAAGATTCGGTCACACGCAGGTCCATTTACTAGTTTTAGTTGCATTTTAAACATAGATACCAGTACTGGAATACTGGAAAGGGAAGGAGTCAATCTATCAAAGTTTATGGCTCCCAGCTAGTATCATGGAGACTACAGAACCTTCGGGATACGATGTTTGAAAAAGGCCCTGCATGCTGCGCATGTGCCAGACTTCAGTTTTTAGCACTGAAGAGTGCATCTGTTACGCTGCAACACCCACATCACCTGGGGGCACTAAACACTCTTGAGACAGCTTTGGACCACAGCAAGGGACCACCAGGAACCCAGCATCCTTCCCTGGCACCACGACAAACTCTCCACCCTGGGTGTGTTCAAAGCCAATGTGGTTGCAGCAAACCCCTCATGAATTTAGGGGGAGCGGGGAGGAAGGAGCCTGCACTTCAACTGCTTAATTCAAAGTCAGTTAAAATATTCTCAAACCAGTTTTCTTCTAGCACAGAGAAGGAAATTTTATTTTCCATAAATTAAGACTAATTGAACTAAGTCAAGCCAAGACAATCTAACAGTCGCCTGATTCCAAGGGCATCCAGCAGCAGGTGCTCAGGGTCCTGTCCTTCTCCCTTGAGTTGTTCCTTACCAATTGGAAGCACGCAGGGACACAGTGTAACTCCAAGCTATCTGCAGCAACAACTGCTTCAACAGCTTCTGGGGTCAGAACTTAATAAGACTCTCCCGTAAAATCAACTTGTATTATGGGATGTCTACAACAAACTTGCATCACAAATGACTGTAGATTTAGCCTTTTTTCACCTATAGATTACAATGAAAGCTTAAAAATCACAGTATTTGATATTTTAAAGATGTGATAACAGGCGTCACTGGGAAGAACTACAGGCAGCATTTTATTTCTGACCTGCAATGCCTGCAGCTCCAAGTTCCTCTTGTTCTTTCGCATCCTTTGATGTATCTACAGCTCCTTGTTCATCATCAGTGCTGTCAGCAGGAAATTCTGGTTCCTCAGGTTCTATCAAAATTTCATATTCTGGAAAAAGGAATTCGTTATGCTCTGGAATTGCATCTGCCGAGTCGTCTAGAAAACAGAAGACAGATACCACTTCACAACATCATCTCGTATTTCACGTCTTTCTCCCCAAAAGCTACACAACAAACTACACAGCAGAAACGCTGCATGAGCAAGAACGATTTACATCACTGCTACACCTGACCTGAAGGTAAGAAACGCCGTTACATTAAGGACAAGGGAACCCTACAACAGGCGTCCTGTTGCTTTGAACCTCTGTAAATCTAAGGGGCGCGGAAGGCAGACCAAACAGTGCTAGCAGCAGCTTTTAAGAACTCAAAACCTGCAGCTCGGCGCAGTATTAACCACCGGCTGGCACGCGTGCAGAGCTGCCCCCCTTTCAGAGGTCGCCGATCGCCGCGGACCCACCTCCGACGGCGTGCTGCCCGCAGGAGCGGCGGTGCCCGCGCCGCCAGTCCAGCGCCTGGTGCTCGGGCCCGCAGTAGGCGGCGCGGCGGCAGCGGCCGCAGCAGCGCGGCCCGA
>VWPU01020755.1:0-24374 GCA_013398955.1 Callaeas wilsoni
CGGGTCAGCGCCCGGCTCCCGCCCGCTCCTCCGCCTCCGCCCCGCCTCCCGCCCCGCCCGGGCCGGCCATGCTCGGCCGGACGCGCCCGGCGCAGCGGCAGGCGCTGGGGGAGCGGACAGGGCCGTCGGCGATGGGAGAGTTTACACACGGTCATCGTCAAGGTTGGAAGAGACCCCTAAGATATTCCAGTCTAACCGGCCACCCAGCACTACCACTGTGACCCCTAAACCACATCACTCAACGCCGGATCCAGACGCCTCTTAAAACACCTCCAGGGACAGTGACTCCACCACCTCCCTGGGCAACCTATTCCAATACCTGACCACAGAATCACAGGATGGGTCAGGCTGGAAGGCACCACAGAGCCTCAGCCTCAGACATCTTGGAAAATAAAGCTGATGTGTAGAGTAGTCATACCGGGTATTTGAGGGACCTACTTGAGAAAGAGCTTAACCATGTTGTTTGTCTGCAGATTGTAAGAGAAATCTGGATGACTTGTTCAAGGTGCTGATACCTGCACTAAAGAAGCACGAATCTAGCCAAGATATCTGCTACCCTGTCTTTTTTCATACATAGGAAAAATCTAGTAGCTCAAGATGCATTATTATTAAGACCAATGTAAATCCATGCAAGGTCTTGATCATACACACATCTATTCACTGTAAAAAAAGGTATTTGAATATTTATAACATTAAATCATTACAATTTCTACAATCTTCATAAGTAAATGCTCTTTAGCAACTAATTTAATGGAATAGTAAATTTTCCTTCAGCTAAAACATGAAGAATGTGACTTTAGAAAGTATTATAAATAAACTCTACTGCAACCTGAAATATCCTGAAATACCACATAAAATCATTTTATATGATACCTGTCATCTAGAATTGTATATTTCAAAAGTATAGTAGCTGAGAAAATGAACACCTCTTGGATGACTACATTCTGAAACTGTTGCCACAGAAACCATGGGGGAGGACAGCATCAGGGGAATGAGAAAGAATAGAAACAAAAGTAGTGGATTGGCCATTTATGAGCAAAAAAGCAAGAATGGGTATTTAGCAGGATAGAAGTGTCAAACCTCCAGATATCCAGCAGTTCATCTGCTGAAATACATTTGCTGCCAGAAACATCTCCAAAACAATTCCTTACAGTATTAATCAGACCCACCACAACAGATATTCCTCTATCATCCAGAGTAGACCAAATCTGAAAACATGACATGAGAAAAATAAGGCAGTGTGCTGTCTCCCTGAAGCAGAAAAGCACGAAAAGCAATTGCACTGTTGCAGAAGCTGATACCGTTATCTGGGAGATAATTCAGTTTGGAAAAAATTATGTGGCATCAAGTGGAACCGTACAGGCCAGAGAATACCGAAGGAAATTTTGAAAGGCACTCAACCGGAAAGTCAGAGATTGCCTAGAAGTTTCTTCCTGCCCATAAATTAGAGAAAGAAGGTAAAATATACTTGTTGTGAAGTGCTCTTTCTGTCTCTAGCTCCAAGGCAAAAATTCAGTTATTTTGGAGTATTGGGTTACATTTCAAAAAGCGTGGAGAATGTATGGCTGTGCTGGCCTGTATCTGGCAGGTGTGGGTAGTCGTGGCTGTAGACTAAGCAGAGCAGCTGGGAAGATGCTAAATTAGTAACATACAGAAAGACTGATTTTGTTCTAAAATGCTGTGTAAACTGAGTTGCTGTGTTATAAGCAAACTGAACTCATGCCACATAGAATGAGGGGAAATACAGAAACACTTTCTATATGATCAAACATTAAACTAGAGTAAAACACGAGGAAATGAGGAAAAGAATTGAAAATTATCCCTCAATTGTCACCATCAAGCCCTTTGGGGCAATTGGAATTATTCAAAAATTAAGTATATTTGGTGAGCTAAGGAATAATAGGGTGGGTAGACCAGGACTGTGCATGTGTTTGTGTATGCTTGAGGCTACAGAGTTTTGAAAACAGAATGACTGTAATTCATATAGATCAGCATAGTAGCTAACCTTGTCTGAGAAAAGACATCAGTCATGTCTTCTGTCACTGGGGAGAAACAAGATCCACCTGACAAAAGGCAACCAGAGCATCTTTGCCAACTGGCCAGCCAATCTCCTGAGGAGAACTTTAATAAGAAATAAGGAAGTTTCTTGATCATAAACCCTGAGTTTGAGGATAATTTTAGCCTGTCTGATATCTGCTGCAAGTATAACACATTAGGATGCAAGCAATCAAGGAGATTTCTGGAAGGCATCAAGGATAACTTCTTGATCGTGGCTGAGCCAACCAGGAGTGCTTTGCAGCTGCATCTGCTCTTCACTACCAAGAAAGAACTAGAGGGTGTAGTAATCGACCTCTTGGTTATCAAAGCCTGGGCTTTGATAAGTGACTGAGGAGTGGAGTACATGATCCTGCGCGGGCTGAGGAAGGAGAGTAGGAGATTACCGACCCTGGATTTAGAGGATCTGACAAGTGTATTCAGGAAACTGGTAGATGGGATGCATTGAACAGCAGCACTGAAGGGTAAAGTTACCCAGGAAAGCTGGCAGGACAGTGCTGGGATCCTAACAGTGGGAAAAACAAATAGAGATAATAGTATTTTCAGCACTGAGAAAGCAAAATTGATATGCTGTCAAGATAGAAAGAGTAGCTAAATGAGAAATTAAATTCATTCTGGGGTTATTGTAAGGTCTGCATTGTTTGGTAAATTCATCCCATTCAGATACAGTATATTTCAATATATACTCAAGTACAGTTACTTAAAAATACAGTGAGCAGGTCACGTCTACAGAGATGAAGGGCTTTGTAGTGCAGAGCAGTGACTGAAAAGAAATTTAGAGTGGCCAGGGGCCAGTCTAATGCTGTGGTATAAGCAAATAAGGGAATCCTTGGCTATATAACAAGGGAACTGGGGATGTGGCAAGCAGGAAGAGACATTATTTTCCCTTTACATATGGCATTGAACAGATTTTTGTGGTAATACTGCACTAGCCTCTGGTGTCTTTGTTGTCAAAGGAATGCTGAGAAATTATCTGAGGCAGGAGAAAATTCTTTGTATGGAGAGACTTAAAGAGCACAATCTGCTTGGCTTTTCAAAAAGACTGGAAGGTGGCTACAGTGATCTTTAATCTTGCACAGTGAGAGGCATAACAAGAAAAATACCTATAAACTGTAATGAAACAAATTTTAATTATAAATGACACACATTTTTTAACAGTTGAAGACATTAATGGTCGGAATATGCTGCCAAGAGAAATGGCACCTACAGTATCTGCTAAGGGCTTCACTACAGAATGGATTCTTTTCCTACAGAGGTACCTTTAGTTGAACAGATAGAATTATTTCCCTGCCCTGAAAGTCTCTCAGAGCAGGTAGTTGTTATTGCATAGCATTTATACTACCACAAGATCTAAGAATAGAAGTCAGAGGCCACAGCGCTTCGCCTCCTCAGTCAATATGTGAGACACTAAGAGAAAAGCCCATTCTATCTTCTGAAGAACTTACATTCCAAATGTACAGAGACACAGAGGAGCAAAGAGAAAATATGACAAGGGTAAACTGCTGCTGCTTAACCTGTGCCTCTCCTTGTTTCATAATCTTGTGGTTTGGCAAGCACCAGCTTACTCTAGGGCGTGTGAGTAGGCTGGCTTCAGAAACTGAAGAGTAGGCATGGTACAGGTGTGTTTGTGCCTGTATCATCTATCTGTGACTATAGATGGTTTCGCTGAATCTGGGGCATGTCAGATTTTCATTAATGTTGCCTGACAATGGAATTGGTCCCACAAGTCTATTTGCCCCTCCACTAACCAGTCAAACCACCAGCTGGTCAGACTATTGCTGCATTACCTGAATGCAGACATACCACACCTGTTGTTGGACTAGTGTGCACAGTGACTGCAAGACCATACTATAATAGGACAATTCAGGTTGGACAGGACCTCTGGAGGTCTCCAGTCCAACCTTCTTCTCATAGTAGAGTCAGATCAGAGGCCAGAACAGGTTGCTTTGTGTATATGGCAGTTAGGGACATGGGTTAGTGTGGACTTGGCAATGCTGGGTAAACCCTTGGACTTGATTTTAGGGGTCTTTTTCCAACTTAAATGGTTCTATGATTCTGTATACCTCCACTTGTTCCGGAAACTCTTAAATTTGGATCCAGACGTAATAGTGGGGGCGGAGGGGAGGCGGTTTTGTCCTTGCAAGAAAGCCATCTGAATTCGCCATCTGCATTTTTATTGACACATACCTCAGTGAAGGTCATCCACCATTCTCAGGCTAGATTAACTATGGTTAATGCTATGGAAATGCACCTTACTTTGTGGACAGTGGGTGTTCCAGGATTTGTACTATGAGGCACTAGAGAGTAAGGCATAAAGGAAATTTTCCCCAACTCGTATCTCATAATTCCAAGAAAACCTGACGCTGCATAAATTATACAGAACTGGAATCTTAACACATTACGAAAATTAAATTGGATCTTTCCGGGGAACTGAAGAGACAACTTTCAAGAGACAAGGAAATATATTTGGAAAATAATGTTATCAAACCATCTTGTACTGACTGACAGTGAAACATCTGTATTAGTAAATTAGTTTTGTAAATTACATTGAGGGTGCATTTTCAGAAAATACAACTATTTTCGTAACAGTTGTACATGCTCTCCAGGAGCCATGATTGGGGTGCTGGTAAACTACCTGGTTATGGGAGGATCTGAGCAAGTAGTTAGACAAGTGATGCATTTTATTCATAGGTTCAAAAGCATAAGTTGTCTTAGTTGTAATCATAAGCAAGATATTAATAAATTATTATCACAGGAAAGTATATAAACTGTACAAATTATGATGTATAACTGTACTATAGATAAATATTATTTTATTTCTTAGCATTTTTTATCAGTAGATCTCATAATATTTTACAAAGAGGTGTGAGACATAATCATTATTAGACCAAATCTGTTAAGAAAATAGATTAGGCAAGAGTTCTCTGACAGGGTAAAATTTGCTCATGATGATTTTTCCCTTACATTCATTTTAGAAGATCAAAGCTTTCCTCCGTAACAGTGTTGAGATTTGTTGGGTTTTTTTGGTTTGTGTTTTTGGTGGGTTTGGTTTATTTTTTTCTTTTTAAGCAGAGGGTAATATTTCTTTCTTGCAGAGTTCACACGTGGAGATATTTTGATACTTTGATTTTCACAGCTCAGCTGATACTGGGCATCTTGCCATATATGTATAGCTGGCAAACAATTAATCTGCTATACAAAGGATAACCAGCATCTGAGAAGCTAAAAGGGAAAATAAAAAATGTTATGCTACTAAACTGAATAAAAATTTCAACAAATATAAAATATACATCAGTTAAGAGGGATTTCCAAGGGACTGTAAAATGTAAGAATTTAGTTGTGATGAAAATAACAGTAGATTTCTAAACTGTTATCACTGAGCCTTTAGACTTCTAAAAGAAGGTGGAATTCTGACTGGAAATAAAGTTACAATTTGTAGCAAAAGAGTCCTTTTATAAAATAGTAACTCTTTTGAAAGATGTTATTGTATTCTGTAAGAGAAGTGTGTATAGCTTGGGTCTTGGTGATCTTGATATAAAAGGACACGGGCTAGGCACAAAAATAACAACTGTGTGCTTTTTTACACTGTTCTGAACAGAATCATTTGAATAAATAGGGCCACAAGTATGTTTAAAAAGAAGGGGGGGTTAATATTGTAATTAAATGCTTTCAATAACGGAAACTTTTTAAAAATTAATGTCTTTGATCCTTGACCCAGGCACTCGAGATGCCATTGTTTCAGTAATTCCAGTTTCTGCTTAGTCTGAAACTTTTGAGAGTCAGTGACAGTGTCTAACACTAACTTGGAAAATCCATTATTAGAGTTAAGAAGTGCAAGATGCTTCCTCAGTCTCTGTGTTCTCTACCAGAATACCAAGCAACGCTTCCCATTGCAGTCAGCAAGGTTTTATTTTTGTGATCTGCGCAGCAGTTTCCCAAAAGCAAGATTAGCTGTCATGGAATAACAACAGTGACGCACAATCTGACAACAGGCAGCCTCCAGGTGAAGAGTTTGTATCATTACAGTCTCCCCCACTAATCAGTTCTCTACAGTACCAAGATACAAGGGAAGCTAAGGAGGAATATGTAAACCAGCATGGAGATAGCTATGAAGTAGAAAAAAATATCCAATAAGAGGTAGAAAAAAATACTGGAAACTGCTTTGTGGAGATAATAAATTTGTTAAAGAGCATTCACTGTTAATAGCCTGTGTCTTTCATGACACTAACGGGTGGTGAATTACTTTTGTTGTAATTGAAACATATGTCACAGCAATATTTTGTCCTTCCGCTGATCTAAAGCTATTGTTCAAGTCCTTGTTGCAATCAGTTCTTAAACAATGCTCGCTTTGTCAGCAGCACAGAAGTAGAATGATTTTGATTTCTTCTCTTGCAAGATTTATACCCTGGAGAGCCCACAGTTCCCCTCTGTACTTGCAGATGGTCAGTGAAATACTCCCATCTGGTAACACTTGTTTTTCTCTGGTTATACTTAGTTTTTTCTAAAAAAAAAAGCTAAATGAAACTCAACAAACAAACAAGGGAAAAAAACCAAACAAAAATCCAAACTCATCAACCAACCAGAAGTTATTGCATGAGCAGCAGAACTAATAAGGCTCCATTTCATACGGTTTGTGCCCTGTGTCTTTACACTGCAGTAATCCAAGCATCACCTCTTTGTCCCATATGGTGTCATTTCCTCCTTCCATTTCCCCTGCAATTTCATTTCTTTCTCTCTCCCTGCAGCATTTATTGCCATTTTCCCTGGGGGATTTTTTTTCCTTGTTTTGTCCTTTCACTTGCCTCTCTCCCTTGGATAAGTTGAAGCTACCTTGTAGCAGCCCATATGCTGATTAGCTCACATGGTTGTTTTCCATATTCCATGAAGGACTCCACAGCATTTCACAAATATTAATTAATTGATCCTTAACAATAACCGTGCTCCATATATATGTGCTATTATTCCTATTACATAGATGCGAAAGTTGGTCTAGTTTATCCTTGGTTGGTCAAAGTTTGGTCAAGTTCATCCTCTGGTAATTCTCTGTTTCACTTCTCCTTGACTGACCATTAATTTGTTCTTTTCTGGCTGCAGTTTTTGTTCAGAGTGGCTATTGTTGTCTCTCTGACAGAGGTTGTCAGTGTGTAGCCAACTCTCTTTATTTTATCGCAAGCCTTGTGATATTTGATAGCTGCCTTGCGACCACAGTTCCTGAGTTCAGGTGAGGAGGATTACTTGAGAAATTCACCTTATTACAACAAGTTTATGGCTCAATAAGCTAGAAAGCTGAAAAATGATGGCAGGACTGAAAATGTTCAAAACAGGGTGAAAATAAAAGCACACGTACTTTTTAAAAACACAACTGTTTTAAGGCATATGAACCTTGTGATGTCAAGGGCTCTGTCCCAGGCTGATCATTTAAGATACTGGTACGTGTAAGACTGCAGAAGCTACAGACCATTTCCCACTTTGGAAAGGAGGCAGAAAGTAAATCACTCAGTGAAGGCTAACATTTTCTGACCACAGATCCAAACTCTGCTAAAGCACGTAGCAAAGAATACATAAGTGGAATTGTAAACACACGTGAAGTGCTTGAATGCAGATGACAGTGTGCTTTTTACTCCTGTAGTTTCTGGATGTGATCCTTCCTTCCTTTTCTTTCAAGAAGATGCTATGAAAGCAGGATAGGATTTTCTTTTGGCATCCAGAAGATATTTAGAACTACAGTCAAGACAGTAATGCTTACTGAAAGATTGTTACAATGAGTTTGCAATAACTGGTTACTTCATGCATTATTAAAAAGAGCATTTTGTAACACTATTAAAATCGTAAACATTCTACTTTGTCTTGAGGCATTTGTACAGAAAAACAAATTTAATCTGGCATAGTTGGAAGAGAAATTTAAATTTGTGCTTACTGGAGTTCAGCTAACACTAAGTAGAAATCATTCCTTTACCTGAAATGAAACTAGCAATATTTTATATAGCCCTCTCCTTCCAACAAGGTTCTTTGCCATTTCATAAGTAATTAAAACCATTTATGTTAATAGCTGTGATCAGAACAATTAATGGGAAATGCAAATGGCTACTTCAGATGCCAATATGCTAATAGAATGCCGTAGAGTATTTATAGAATAGAAAATGATTCCACACATTTTTACTTTGTGCTATTACATCCATCAGACCTTTTTAAACTACAGCACCCCATGTTGAGAAGTCAGAATAATCATAGACTTATAACAATCTCTGGCACCTATGGAGGTCTTTAGTCCAACCCCCTGGTCAAAGCAGGTCCAGCTAAATCAGGCTGCTCTGGGCTATGGTGAAGTTTAAATAGCTCCAAGGATATAAATTCCATCATCTGTATGAGCAACATGTTTTTGTGACAACTTTTACATTAAAAATGTTTTAATTATCTTGAGTCAGAAATTTCCCATATTCTTACTTTTATGCATTGCTTCTTGTCCTTCTACTGTGCAAACTGAGAGGTTTCTGTCTTCATCTTCTCTGCACCCACCCATGAGACAGCAGAAGAAAAAGATAAGATTTCTTTCTCCTCTGCCACTTGAGCAAACTCAGCTCTTTCCACTTCTTCTCATGTGCCCCTGTGCTCTAGCCCCATGACCATCCTATCTTGGTGGCCCTCCACCAGGCTTGCTCCAGACTGTCCACATCTTTTGTGTCCTGAGGAGCCCAGAGCAGGCTGCATGCTCCAGGTGTGGTCTCACAAGTGCCAAATGGCGAGGATTAATCCCTTTGCCCTGCTGGCTGACCTCTAGCTAATACAGTCCCGGATGTAGCTGACTTGGCAGAAGGGCATTCTGCTGTCAGCCACCATGACCTTCAGATCCTTTTCAGCAAAGTCCCATTCCATGCAGCCAGCCCTCAGCCTGTCCTCTTGCATGGAGCTGTTTCAATCCAAGTGTAGGACTTTGTGTTTGCCTGTTGTAAACTTCAATGCTCCTGTGAGCCTGTTTCTCTAGCTTGTCTCAGTCCCTCTCAATAGCAGCCCTGCCCTCTGGTGATTTGACTGCTCCCAACAATTAGGTATCACCTGCAAAATCATCCAAGATTTAGCACCAAAAATTTGTTTTGTAATACAATTTCAGTGACATTTACAGCCAGGAAAAAAAAAAAAAAAGAAATCAACCCCAGGAGTTTGTGGATTGTGATCATCTTCAGTAACAGCAGAAAGTATCTCAGAAGTAATGGATGCACAGTGAGCAAGTTAACAGCAACTGTTGTGTATAAATTGGAACACTGATAATCAAGAGAGGTCTGTGGGAATGGGAGCAAATGCCCAGAGCCTGCTAAGTGTGTAGAGGCTTCAAGAACATGGAGTATTTAGCTTGGTAAAATGAAAGTGTAAAGGAGATATTCTGTGCAAATAATTACAGAAAAAGGGCAAGCATTGTTCTTCCAGCTAGAAGTATGCATAAGATGAGACATAAACAGAGGAAGAGAAAATAGCATCCTAACCATTAAGCCAGTTCTTAAACTGTAATTAGTCACTTCCAAGGGGGCTAGCAAAGGGCTTGAGGTTGGATTGTGAAAGATCGGATTTTTTTTAAATATATTTGAATATTAATTCTATACTTATATTCAGTACATTATCAAAAGAAAATCCCCACAAAAATCCCCATATTATGCAGATTTACTACTGGTAACAGCTGAGTTCCTCCGTGACAAAGGAGCAGAATTATCTGTAATTATCAGCTGTATCAGTGTAGGAGTGGCTATTTAGCCAAAACAAGTAAATGTACAGTGAAGCTGATGGTGACAATATAAGGAGTTGCTTGTTCCTGTGTAACTGGTTTGGACCCAGGAGAGGTAACAGAGAGACAACAATGTGGTAACACAAGAAGTTTGAGAAAACACTGAATGATGATACCAGTTGAATAAGTGAATAATGGATACATTGAATAATAAAACCAGTTGATTGAGAAGTTGCTCTGTTAATAAGGGAAGAAAGGGACCTTAATTGCTTTTGAAATCAAGTCTGACATCTGAAGTTTGAGAAATGTCTTATATTATTTGGTACCTGTAAGAAGATGGTCACAGTTACAAAACGGCTTCCTTGGAAGTTCCTGATGATTTCTGTTTGGGCAGTAGTGCAGTATTCACTGACATACAAATACAAAGTAGAATGCCATGTTAATCAAATGAGCAGTTGAATGACAGAACTTGTTCAGTATTTCAGATTTCATGTTGCAGTCTAGATAATGATGGAAAAAAGGCCATTTGTTTCACTCTGGTGTCAATCTACCTGCATTGAACTGGCACTGAACACACTGAATTGGCAACGAATCTATTAGTACCATAAGTGTAATGAAAACTTCCACCCATGTGTGACATGCTGAGCCCCATCACAATTCTTGGTCTATAGAGTTTCTGCCTTTTCATTTCTCTCAAAGGCAGGCTGTCGTTTTACCCATTCCTTTCCCCATGATATGACTCACTGGCAATGCAGCTCAGTACAGCCACCTGTACTGGCACTTCTGCAATTCCACAGAGAGCCCTTTGAAGAAGTTTGTCTGCACTGTCATTTTTGGAAGGTATTGGTTGTTTACACACTAATTTGATTGATTTTAATTCCCATGGAACTCATGGGCTTGAGGCTCAAGCTTGTATTTACAGAAGGGATTTTGTGGATAAAGAGATGAACTAACTACAGAAATAAAAAGGTTGGTTGTTAGGGCTAGAATCATGGGGGAGCTGCAGAGACCATAAAAGGGGACAGAAGCATGACTCTGAGATGCCATATAACACGATCCTTTTGGAAAGAGTGAACAATGGAATAACTGGGTCAGCTGAGGAAGTGACACAGATTACTTTGGTCAGTAACTTTTCAATCAAAAGCCCAGTGTAGATGCTGCACTTCTGTGGATGGGGTAACCAATTAACTTCACAATCTTGATTTTCAACTTAGGCTCATGGTTTTGCAATGTTGTGAGAAAAGGAACTGCAGATTTTAATCCTCTTTAACACCTATTCTCAGTTATTTCTGTTGAAATTTTACTCCAGTCCTAATCAGCTTTTTTTCTTTTCATGTAATGAATGCATTATGTGAGACACAGGAGACCTACACCCTACTGAAGGGGAATATTTTTCATTTTTCACCTCAAAGCCCTTTACAAACTCTCATTAATTTAAATTCCTTCCACACCCCTGCTGAATAACCCAACACAAACGGAATGTCACACTCAAGATCTCTGTGTGTATCACTTGGTCCGCTGAGCATGGGAGCAAGCCAGATCCCACTGTGCATTAAAATTTCAGTGAAGGATTGCTGGCAACCCCATGTGCAGAATCATCACAGCACATTTATTCTTTACAGAGAGCCATCATCCAGACAGATGCTGCAGAGAAATGTCAGAAGCAAAATAGGGTTCTCCCAGAGAAGATACAGGATCCTGACTGTGGGAGCCTGAGGACTGAAAATGCTTGGGGTTTGGCATGGTACTTTCCACTCTGAAAAACAAAGTGATGTTTATCTCTTCTCCACTCCTCTGACTTCTAATGAGCCTTCCCTTTCAAGCTCCCTTCCCCAGCAACTTTCAAATTGGCTCCCACTGAAGCTGTTTTCCCTGTCTTCTTCTACCTCCAAGCCAGGGAAAGTGGGAGGGAAACAGTCTACCATGGTGTAGAAAGATTTCCAGAGTACATCAATGGGTGGAGCACCATGGGACCTTCATGGTGTTTTGGATCTTTGTGTTAAGCTGTGCACTGCTACTTGTGTTCACCCATCTTGAGTACCTGGCGTTTCTGGAGCAGAACCTGATGAGATGCTTCCCCTGCAGCCTAGGAGAAACTGGAGTCTGGATCCTACAACTCGCAGTTTGATCAGGGAAGAGCAGTTTAGGCTGGGTTTTTGAGAGGACAGGGCAGGGCAGTAAGGGGAGCACATGCAGTCTGGAATGTAGAGCTGCAGGTCTCCCTCACATCTGCTTGGCTGCTAGCTCCAGTTTCCAGACCAGAACTCACCTCACAAATTGTGCACCTTTATCTGCTGGAGACAGCCATTACTAAGAAATCTTTTTGTGAGCAACATGCAAAGGCTTTGCAGTCTTTAACTTCTCATCAGATCTCAGTTTTGGGAAATCATGTATCAAAGGCTGGTAGATAGGATGGACTTCTGGACCAGACTCAGCATGCCTAGGGAATGATTCAACAGAGACAAACTGTGAAACATGATTGTTTCTTTGAAATGTGAAGCTAAAGAAAGATCCTGGGAATGTGCTAATCAAGATAAATTTATGGATAAAAACATTACTGAAATTTTGAATAAATCTGCCATGTGATTTATTCAGGAAAATTATGTAGCAAATTCTGAATGTGTTACTTGGCCACAAAGAGTTCAAGTAAGTTCACAGTTACTGCTCCCTTATGAATGACATTTTCTGTACGTTTCTATACGTGTTCTGTATGTGGACATGGGTTTCAACATGTGGTGTTTCTTCCCCATTCCTTCCAGGTCGATGTGGAGATTTGCCCTCCACATAAATCACGGGTAAGATTAAGGCGTTCAGCTCACTCACTGCAAATGCCTAGCTTCCTTTATCCAATAATGCCTTTTAGGATTTGGCTTCCTATCTTACTTCGGTTGATATCCTCCCTGAAATCTATTGCCAATGCACTTCCTCTCCTAAGAGCTGTTCAGGCTTGTAATGATCTTCATGCTTGGAAAAGTTTCATGGTACCTAGGCTGAATGCGTATTAAATTATATAGATTTTTCTCTGCATAGGTATCAGGTGCTGCAAATTTTAGATTTTTCATGGTGAAGGGATGGAGTACAGACATATTTTTCTAAATATAACAGTTTACTCCAAAAGGTTTCATGTGGAGACAGGCCCTGTCTGTCAAAACATGTCCTGCCAGGTAGCTCTGCAAGCAGAACCTGATAGTGTTTTTAATGCTCCGTATCCATTCTTGTGATCCAAATATTAAACTTGCTTTAAAGTGATGACTGAAAGGGCTTGAGTTTTGCAAGACAACATTAGTACAATTGTGAAGTTAGTCAGAGGATCAAGTATGTTTTTATACGCCACTTTAAGTAATCATCCCTCCCCTAAATTAAATAAGTGCCTCGTTCATTCAAAACAAAAATTTCTGCAGTAGGACAACTCGCTGAGACAAGTTTTGAACCGTCCCTGCATGTTTAGCCTGGGGGAAGGAGGCCCTCTCTTGACTCACCGCAATCAGCTTCCCATGGTGATCCCTGTCTGCTCCGATACTAGAGATGCACAAACACAATGAGCCACTCTGCAGCTCGGGAACCTGCTCACCATTCCCTTCCTGCTCAGGCACCTCGCAGCCGATGCAACCTGTGGCACTGTAAAGAATCCAGTCTTTATTTATCTGATGGAAATCTCTGCCACACGAATTGGAGATTATGGCATCATAATACGAAGAAACCTCATTACGATACTAAAAAACCCCAAACCTGCGCAGCCTCTTCGCCTCTGGTGTTGGCATGCTTCTCCCACCCCGCTTCCCTGCCCGGGAATCCGGGATCTCCGGTCGGGCAGCCGTGACTGACACAGCAGCGGCGGCAGGCTCACACTGCCGCGAATTTAAATGTTGGTGTAGTACTTCCATGTCGTAAAACACCCTGCCGGCTGCTTATGTTTCATATTTCCAAACTTGACTCCTTATGGATAGCAGGCCAGCTGCTCAGCGCAGGACTCGCTCCTCGGGATCCCTGGTAAGACACCTGGCTCGTCTTCCCTGTTCCCCGGCCAAACCCCTCCCACCCCCTCCTCAGAGAACTACGGGATGGGTCAGGCTGGAAGGAACCACAGGGGGGCCATCTGGTCCCACCTCCCTGCTCAAGCAGGGCCATCCCAGAGCACATGGCACAGGATTGCGTCCAGACCCTTCCTGAATAGCTCCCGTGAGGGAGACTCCACACTCTCTCTGGACAATCTGTTCCAGTGCACGGTCATTGCACGGCAAAGAAGTTCTTCCTCATGTTCAGCTGGAACTTCCTGTGCATCACTTTCTGCCCGTTGCCATGAAAACGCATGCACAGCCGTGAAACCCCCGGTGCTTGTCCCTGCTTTAGCCGAAGGGTCAGACTCGTGCCGCTGCTGTTTTTCGGGAAAGAGCATCCCGTGGCTCGCTGCCCCTCACGACATTGCCTTCCCGCGGGCGGGCCGGGGGGGGCGGCGCTTCCTGTCAGGCGCGGCGCGGGCAGCCCCGCGCAGGCCCCGCTGTTAAGGGCGGGCGCGGCACCGCCCCCTTCCTTTGGAGCCGGGGCGCCATTTTGTGCGCACGCACGGTGAGCTCCCGCGGCCCTCCGGCGGGACGCGGTGGGAGCACGCGGGGACGGAGATATGGAGGGGGGGCGCGGCCGGAGGGGTCGTGCTGTCGGCAGGGCCGGGCGGGGGGCTGCCGGCTCTGATGGGAGCACCACGGCCTTCCTAGGGCGGGGAGTGAGAGAGCGAGGAGGCCACGGGTTGCGGGTGGCCGGGCCGGGCGGATTGCAGGGGGCCGGACAGGAGGGAGGTTGCTGAGGGAGGAGGGGGCCACCGAGGCCCGCGGCGGGTGCAGGTGCGGAGCAGCAGGGCTGCAGCACGTGGCGGCGGGCCCGGTCACCCCGCGGCCGCCGGCGGGCTGTCGGGGCAGGGAAGGGTGGCTCCTCGGGGCGAACACCCGTGGGAAGGCCCAGTAGGCCTGCGGAGTTTGTGAAGCCTTTTGTCAGACGTGATAACGGCCGATAAATGTGGTGGTGGAGATCCTGCTTTATGGATGCCTTGTATGTAAGGAGAGGTTTAGGGAACAGGGCAGAGGTGTCGTCGAGGGACACCTCACAGCACCACGGTCAAGAGGATGTATGCTGGTGCCTGGCAAGGGCATGTGGAAGGAGCATGAAACAACCAGCTGAATTCAGAAGGAGAAGCTCAGACTGGATATAAGGGGAATAATGTTAATAGGAATAGCCAGGCCTCCAAACATGCTGCCTAGGTAGGCTGTTCAGTAGGGTCTGGAGGGAAAGTCACACAAGGAGCAGCTGAGGTCTCTTGGGAGACCTCATTACTACAGCTTCTGCATGAGTGGAAGTAGGGGGGCAGGCACTGATCTCTGTGATGACCAGTGGCAGGACCCGAGGAAGTGGCATGAAGATGTGTCAGGGGAGGTTTAGTTGGGGTATCAGGGAAAGGTTCTTCACCCAGAGGGTGGTTGAACTCTGGAATGGGCTCCCTGGGAAAGTGGTCACAGCACCAGCCTGAGAGAGTTCAAGAATCTTCTGAACAATGCCTTCAGGTACATGCTGTGACTCTTCAGGTGTTCTGCACAGGGCTAAGAGTTGGTCTTGGTGATCCTTGTGGGTTTCTTCCAAAGCTCAGTATTCTTTGATCCTTGAAGGGTTTCAAGACCTGACTGGACAAAGCTCTTAAATAGCCTGGTTTGATCTCGTGGTAGGCCTTGCTGTAAACAGGAGTTGAATGGAGTGCCTTGCTGGCATCCATTCCAACCACAGTGAACCTGTGCTTGTCCTATAAGCACTGATTTCTTTGGATGCCTAAGTGAATACCATTGCTTGAGTTGAAGCAGTGTTACTCTGAATAGGCTTAAAGACTCCATTAATGTGAAATACCTGAAAATTCCATCAACTTTGTGGTGAGTGCACTAGTAGTTCTGAATAATTTGCCTTCATTTTTACAGTAATCAGCCAAAATGACGAACACAAAGGGAAAGAGGAGGGGAACGCGTTACATGTTCTCGAGGCCCTTCCGCAAGCATGGTGAGTATCCCTTACAGTACTAACACTGCATCCAGTTACTGACCTGATGGACAGCTGCAGTCCCTGAGGAGGGACTGTGAAATAAGGGCTTGTGCCGAAGGATTTCTGACAACTTGGGCTAAAAACTGTAGGGCCTCATGCAGATGAACTCTGAGCTCTTACTGCAAATACATTGGTATTCTGATTGCTTGACAGTAGTCACAATGCTAATTCCATCAGTGCTTGAAAATTAATTTGAAGGTGAGGAAAATATTTCAGCAGTTACTTAAAGTATGGAGGGCTTTTTTCTCTGATCAATAAGCCGTTGCATTTATATTGATATATTAAATAGTTTAATATCTCTTCAATTTCAGCATTAGGAACACAGATCTAATTTTTCTTTAGCTGGATATTTTAAAAATTTGAAGTCTATGAAGTGTGTAATTACTGCTTTAAGAAAACGTGGTTTGATTTTTGAGGTATTTAGGAAAATTGTATCAAATGCATGATCTGTATCCCTCATCCTTTTTTATGTGTGTGGGAAATTCTGGGCTTCTAAAGTATCCAAATTTGTATCTCTTAACAGGAGTTGTCCCTCTGGCTACCTATATGCGGATCTACAAGAAGGGTGACATAGTTGATATCAAGGTACTTCCTGCAGTGCTGTGTAACTAAAAGCTAAAGCGGTGTAGTCCTCTGCGGTCTCCAGTTCCTTGAGGTGGACTGTTTTGTTTTTTGGGTCATGTGCATCAACACAAGTGCCTGCTGCTCACTTTGGGAGCAGTATTGGAATGACAGTGCTACTGGACCAGCAGTAACACTTCAGTGCTATATGCTGGTGTATGTGGGGTTTTGTAGAGATATATATCTGTCATTTGCTGTGCTTTGTTACAGTGTGTTCAGCTGAAAAATGGGAGTGAAATATGCCATAGCCAATGTTTGAGTTGGCTGCTGGCACTACCTTCATAGGAACCTCAGCTGTCACTTTAGTAGATGTTCTGTTTTGCCCGGCTTGAGCCTGCTCTTCAGATGAGCCACGATTTATAGTGGGGCATCTCATAGTTACGTGATTGCAAAGCTATATTAAAACTAGAAATCAAGAAATAAATGTAGGGATCCATCATATATATTAATACGGGGGGGAAGTGAAGCAGCATTTCCCATCACTTGGTATTTTTTAGAACTTGCCTTTTAAAGTCAACTGTGCTTTCATAACTGGGTTGTAGTGGATGTGAAAGCCTTTCATCAAGGACTCCTACTTGGTTGAATCCTTTGGTTTCATGTGGAGTGGCACATTCTTGTAGTAGTCACAGGAAGGTGGTGTTTAATTTGCTAGTTTGTTGTTTGACTCTTGGAGAATGTACTGTTCAGAATTGACACTTCCTGACGCACTGGAGCTTGATGATGAATGTCTCTTGTGATTGCTCGCTCTTTCTGTAAGCAAAGTGATCAATCATTTCACCGACACTGAAAGCAACCAGAACTGACATAGCAAAATTTGGTAGTCTTCAGATGCAAAATGCATGGTTATAAATTCCAACTTTTAAGATAAAATTGGAATATTTTAAAGTGAATCTCAGATAATTTGAAATGTGTATTTTAAATTACTTCTGAAAGAAAAATCTTTGATGCTACTTTCCCCCCCCTCCCCTTTTTTTTTTTTCCTTTTCTTTCTGCTTCTTAACAGGGTATGGGTACTGTTCAAAAAGGCATGCCCCACAAGTGTTACCATGGCAAGACTGGAAGGGTATATAATGTTACTCAGCACGCCGTGGGCATTATTGTTAACAAGCAGGTTAAGTAAGTAATGAAATTCCATGTATTGAAATTTGGTATTTGAGAAAGTTGAACTGTAATTGCACCCTCCTTTCACTTTGCTGGTTAAGACAGTTCTTGTCTTGATTGGTCATTCAAGGTGGGGAAAGTGTATTTCCTTTTTATAACCCAAGCAAATGATGCTCATTTGACTTGGATCCTGTCAGAGGAAACAGTTTTTGTTTTTCTTACCAACACTTAAAGTCACATTATGTAGCAGGGCTTTTCAACCAGTGTGCTGGTATTGAACCCCCTTTTAAATGCTCGTCTGTAGCTGTATCCAGCTGGATTTTGTGCAGTTTAGTCAAAAAAAGGCAAGTTCGTTTTTTTCTTCCTGGAGCTGGACTGCTGTGCATTGGTAATAAAATGACTTGTTGGTATGCTAAGTGGCTAAAATTACATATTCTCCACAGTTCTAATTTGAAATTGTCAGCACATTGTTACATATTACATTGTTATGTATTGATAAGCTTTTAGTTATATGTGAGTTAAAGCCGATGTGCATCTGCAGCTGTGTTTTGAGATATTGCCCTTTAAAGAAAAATGACCTGTAATTGAGCTTATGGAGTTACTTCGGTAAGGGCTGTAAGTCTTGATTTAAAGTGACTTTTTTCACGTGCAGATTAAAAACTGACTCCCTTTCTTAGGGGCAAGATTCTGGCCAAGAGAATTAATGTGCGTATAGAGCACATTAAACATTCCAAGAGCAGAGACAGCTTTCTGCAGCGTGTGAAGGAAAATGAAAGGAAGAAAAAGGAAGCAAAAGAAAAAGGCATTTGGGTTCAACTGAAACGTCAGGTAATGTTTCTATTGGGGTCACAATCCTTCTGCAGGAGGTTACTTAATTCTTGGAGTAGTGCCTGCGTGCAGTGCGTCGGCATCTGGGCTGTCTGGGACATTTGGTGCCTGAGCAGAACTGCTCTGTGCCGGATGAAAATTGTAATTGTAGCTGTGAACAAAGGGTTGGGTGCTTCCTGTTCTGTTGCTGATATGCAGCAGCAGCTCTGGGTGGTTTTAGGGTCAGTAGAGTCTTTGGTTTAGTTGAATTTTTAGTTGCAACAGGTTCTGTTGTAACACTTGAAGGAAAGAATTAATAACCAGACTTCAGAGAAGAGGTAATGGCAATTGCTTCTGGAACTGTGGGATACATCACTCTGTTTTCATTCGCTTGGTCAGCTGCAGAGAGTAAAGCATAGGATTTTTAATTCAGCAGCAAGAGTCAGGCACACCTTCTAGCAGATCATTTTCTTACTGCTACTCTTTGAATCAAATTTATGAGACTAGGAATGGTAAAATTGCTGTAATGTTTATATAATAAGGTGCTAAATGGTTGACAAAATGTTATTTTCTGAAAGGTTGCTTTTGAGCTTTGGTGCTATGAGTTTTCATTTTTTATTTTTCTGTTTACAGCCTGCTCCACCAAGAGAAGCACACTTTGTGAGAACTAATGGCAAGGATCCAGAGCTGCTGGAGCCAATTCCCTATGAGTTCATGGCATAATGTACGTTTAAAAAATAAATTAAAGATCTGGTTTTGGACAAGCGTATGTGATTGTGGCTGATTCATTTAGTTGGGATTGGGGTTTTTTTTTGTTTGAACAGATGCTTTAGAAAGCTTCTTTTATTGAAGTTTATTTATTTAGCTTGCATTTAGCATCATGCTTAGTCATTTAAATAATCTGCAGCTTTTGCTGATGAGTTTCATCATTTATATAGATGATAAATGCTAGGAACGCTGAAATTTGGTAGTGCTTAGTAATGATCATGAGGTAGTATGAGGGAACATGGACTAGTTCACCAGCAAACTAAGAACTTGTACCAAGAACTGCCCAGTGTCACTTGAAGGCCTGATTTTTTTTTTTGTAGGAAAAGAGATAATGCGCTTCAGATTTCATTGATAGAAGGTTTTGGCTATGGGGCCTCATGAATACGGAGGAATTGTCAAAACCGTTTTTGAAGACAACCTCTAGAGAAATGTCTGTGGGCAGGTTTTGGTGTTCCACCTTTGTAACCTGCAAAATAATGTTTAGAGCATCCCCATGCCAATAAGCATTCTTATAAAATAGTAGTAGTTTAGAAACAAGGCTTTAATTCCAAAAATGCCAACCTTCGTATTTTGATTAACGTTTTAATTGGCTGGCATAGTGAAACATTTGCATTTTATATGTTTATTGCATGCCTCTTGAATGTTTCGGTGAATTGCTCTCATCCCAGATTTACTGATCTCTCACAAAAGCCCAGTGCTACCTGGTCAGTTCTTAAACGGAAGAAGATTTTCAGCTGACTGTTTACTAACCAGTGCTGGTTTAGTGAGCTTTGCTTGAAACAGCGTGAAGTGTGCTATAGACTGCTGAAGGTAGCCTGCTTGGTTAGCCTTGAAAACACATAGTCTCAAGCTTAATTGTGTTGTAGTTACAGTTAAAAAATAGTTTACCTTGAAGTGTCATATCAGGCATTGCTCAGCTACCTTCAGTAAGTGATGTAGAGGTAATGTCTACATGTAGAGAGAAAAACGCTGGAGAAGCGAGTGACCTCAGGCTGCTTGTAGGTGGTGACTGTTGAAAGTTACTGAACAGTGAATTGCAGGGCAGCTTGTAAGTGTGGGAGTAAGAAACAGGGAGATGATGAGGTTTACTTTTTTCCTAACTCTCAATGGAATGTAGGTTTTGGACCTTGAATTCAGAGTCTGGCTTGGGCTGGTATTTAAGGATGACTGCTCCCATCTCAGGAGATGCAGCAGGCTGTATTAGATGGAGGAATGAGTTTGGAGGTGATTTGGAGAAGCTTTCCCCCTAGCAGATACTCTGTGACAATAGTGCTGTATTTTGACACTGGAGCTGTTGGACATGGAGCGCACCACTGTATCCTGAAGCCCTCGCTGTTGCACCTTATGCACTTGGCTTTTACGGTCAAGGGACTTTTCTTGGAGCAGCAAGATTTGTGTACTTTATCAACCTCTTTGGCTTGTCAGTTTCCACAGCCATTTAAAATTGGTATTTGCCTTCCAAGATAAGCATCATTTTCCACTAGGCTTTGTAGGAATTAAGTGGGAGGCTATTGGATACAAAGTTTGATGATGGCATTTTAAATTTGCTTGTCATGCATGCATGTCTAAGCTATTTTGGTTCTGTGTTTGGTTTGTGCTCATTTGTCAGAATCACGGTGGATTAGCTGTAGCAGCATGACGAGATGATTAACATCAGTGGGGCATAGTTGTAAACTTTTGAACTTAATTTCAACAATTTGGAATAATAAGACTGAACAGCACTACAGTGGTCTTGTTTAAGAGCTGTGCTCCCAGAGACACTGCATTGCAACACTTTCTAATTTATTTAGTAAAAGTGTTTTTAAGGTCACTACGCCAATGGTAGTTGGTGGTAAATGCATATTTGGAAGCTCTGTGTGGGCCAGGAAGAGAGGGAGGGAATGCTTTCCTTGGTCAGGATTCCCAGAAATGACTGAAAATGAAGCTGGGTTTGTACAGGAAGAGAATAACCTTTTTTTTTTTGTTTTTTTTTTTAATATTTGGAAAAAGAACAAATGAACTAAGGTGTAACCTGTCTGTTCGTTGCACTCAGTGCAGTGGGGGTTTTCATGCTTATCTGAGGTTTGCAGAAGCACAGCCCAGACGCTTAATGGATCTCGGTACCCGCTATTGAAGTTTGCTTCCTGTGTGTTTGGCTGCCCTGTTTTTGCACAATCCTGACGAAAGAGGGAGATCTGTGAATTGGGAAAAGCTGAAGACCTGCCTGTTGACACATCTCCAGTCCTGAGCTGAAACATGAAGCATGTTCCTTACAGGGTCTGGAGTCACCAGATTTGACTTGCCCCGGAAGGGGTTTGACACACTAAACCCATAAGCTGTAACCAGTTCTCTGCAGTCCTGTTTTGAGACTCTTTTACAGCTACAAACCTTTACCACTAGTTCCCTACCAAAAGCCCTGGCAAAATCTCCTGTTGTCTCGTAGAGAAGCAGCAAGGAAGCTGCCTTCTGAGCTGTTGGTTTCATCTTTTTTAGCATTGGCAACACCAGGATGTGAGGTTTCCTGAGGACTGTAGGCAGTGTTAGGCAGGGAGGGTCAGTGAAAAGGCAGAAAGGACTGGGAAGGAGGAAGAGGAACTGTGTCAGTGCAGAGGCTGCAGGCCGAGGACCCCAGGAGGGAGCAGGTGAAGGGTGCATGCCTGTGTGAGGCAAGGAATTTTATAATCTTCCCATTGTGTGTATTGGATGAAGTAAATAGTCTTGATGTTCTCTTTGTCATCAGTGCAATCCTGAACTCAGCATATTCATGGCCCTCATGATCAAAAAGGTGGCTGGCATCCCAGACCCAGGTGCTGTGCTGGAGTGTCGGCAGGAGCTGACATCTAGGGGATGCCAAGAGCTGTGTGCACACCTGCCAGAGAGAGTGGCCTTCCCAGTCCTGGCACAGGCAGGACAGGCTCACCCTGTCCTTGTAGGGGCTGAAGGCACCGTGGGTTCCTGTAGTTCAGGCTGTGTTGTGAAAAAGATTTGGTTAAACTGGGCCCATCCTTGGCTAGGACCTCCTGACTGGGGGGTGGGTAATGTCTCCCACAGTGCAGGGGCACCCTGTTGCTGCAGATGGTGTTCTCCTTGCATGGGAAGAAGGTGCCAGGTGTCGCCACGATGCTGAGGGCGGTGGTGTGGAGGACAGGTTATGAATTTTTTGTGTCCATGCATCTACTTGAATGGATACATTACTAACGTCTATGTAGGAACCAAGTTACAGCTGTGGGGATTTACATGGTCATAACCATCCTTGCTCAAGCATAGGATAGGAAGATCATTCTCACCAGAAGCATCCACACAGCTTAGGAACCCAGGAAAAAAAATTAAAATAATAAATAAATTAAAAAAGCTCCAGATGCTCTCAGGATGTCCTCCCTGCCATCGTCACAGGAGTAAGCCACCTACTCTCCCCTCAAAAGTACTGCTGTTGGACGTTGCCAGAGCTTGGAACAGGGAGATGTGTCAGGCAGCAGTGTGGCATACCTCGCACTGAGCAGTGTTGCTGCAGGAAAGGGGATGGTGATGGGCCACAGGGATAGTGGCAGAGGCCATCTGCAGAGGGTGGGTGAAAAGTACACCCTGGCACTTCCAAGTGGGGCCTGCAGAGCTGAGAAAGGCCCCTTGGAAGAGCTTTGAGGCGCACACAGCCCAGGTATGCTTAGTCTACAGAATGGAGACAGCTAATCTAAGCCCCAACTGCTTCAGTTTGCTGAGCTGCTCCTGTTGCACCTGGGTAGGTGTTGATGGAGCCATAGTCCATCACACCCTGGACATTAATTCCTTCAGAGGGTGTCCTACCTGGGCTTGGGCAACGTTATCTCTCTGTTTGACCACCCCCATTTGCCCTTTTGGGTGCTCCCAGCAGTAGGCAAGGCAGCTTGAGTTCCACAGCTGCCCAGAAAGAGGCAGCTCCTCACGGTTTGAGAAGGGCGGTTGGTTAATACTGCTGTCACAGCTCAGCGCCTGGGAATCATCTGCCTGGAATGGACTTGTTTCAGTAGCATTCTTTCAGAGGCACATTGAATGTACTCTGATAGCTCTTTTGTAAAGAAATGTATAAAAATTGCTGGTGCTGGCACTGTGAGTGAGGCCAAAGACAAGCAATCCCCCTGACACTAGGAACAGATGACAATAGCAGGAACCTCTGGAAACCAAAAGCTTTTAGTGATACAAGAGAAATCTTGTTTCCCAAAAGAAAAGAGCTTGCTGGCATAATGGGGAGTGAAGTAGAAGCTTTAGGGGCAATACGTTTTGGAAGTTAAAAGAGGCCCTGGTGTTACCATAGGGGTTCTTAGGCACTAGAGTAACAAATAATCAACAGTGCTTCTTCCACCATGCCTTTCTGCAGGTACTACTTTAACTGATGTTAATTAGTATTGTCTTAACTCAGCTGCCTGTGTGTGAGCATCCAGGGTCAGTTGGGCTGTCTAAGCATCGACTCCATATCCAGGGCCCAGCAGCTCTCACAATGGCTCCATCCCTCTGTGCCACGAGATCAGTCCTTTTGAGTACCGTCCACTGTCCTCTTCCATGTTGTGTCCTGTTGGCATGTGCTGCCTCCCGATAAAAATTAAAGCAGCCTCTGAATGGATTATTTATCTTTAAGCACTTACATACTTGCAAAGCAGCGCACAGCAGGAGCCAGGGCTATGGTTTGTGGAGACTGAAGCATCCACACATATGCTTGCAGGTCTGAGGCTCATTTAAGGGCAGCCCGTGGTGGAGCACCATTCTTCTCCAAAATTTTCTACTTCAAAAACCCAAAGGGCCCAGTCAACACCACTTAGGTTACAGAGCTGGCTGTTGCTTGATCCACAAGCTGGGTTTTCAACACTGGCTGGAGAGGGATATGTTCAGGTGTGGGAAACAAAATAAGGGCGGTGCATAAAGCCAGAGCCTGTTGCAGCTGGGGTTGGTGTGGGTTGTGGAAGTGCACATCCTAAGCCCAGGGAGGCTTGTGCTGGCATCTGCCCGCTTGCCTCGGGTGGAGGGGATGCCCAGCAGAGTGCTTGCCCCAAAGCAAGGTTGCACAGCCTCCCCAGGCTGTCCCCCAGGCCTCTGATGCCTGCGCCCGCCGGGGCCACCCCGCACCCTGGGAGCGGGGAGGGTGGGAGAAAGGGGAAGGGGTGCAGCCAGGGTGGGCAGCGAGGGGATGCCCCTGAGGGGCAAGTGCGGAGCGGGCTGCAGGGGGACGGCCGGCGCTGGAGGGCCGCGGGGCGGTGCCGCCGGGGGGGCGGTGCAGCGGGCGCGG